>JAPHDB010000211.1:0-128948 GCA_030772735.1 Fusarium sp. MBC 181 | reverse complement strand
ATATTAAACGTTCTTTTAACTGTATTATTAAATCTATAATTTACTAGTTCAAGATCATAATACTTATTGTATTATTCTTATCTGTATACTTAAGATAAGGACTAAGACAGTGCAGTCGGCGGGCAGCAGAGTACAGCTGCTGTTGTAAAGAAGCCACTGTGTTCAGAAATACTTCAGCAAACAGTGATTATCCTACTGGGTTTTGCGTGGATTGTCGATCAGTGGCCTGACTTTGAAAAATAAAACTATGTTCTCCGCGGCATATTCGGTGTGGCTTAGGATACTACGTTCCTCGACCCTATCGTCGATCACGGGTCATGCTCAACAAAAACTAACCCTTGTCACAGTGTGGTTCCGTTCAGTCAGTACGTACTTAAAATATTGTTCTCTTATTGGTGTATGTATTGGCCCCCCATGTGTGGCGCTGGAACACGTCAAGTGATTTGCACATGTCAGCAACAAGTGTCGGACGTCCGACAGTACTTTCACGAGTCACTTCTGTGCTTTTTGTCCACTCGTGTCGCCAGGCATCTCTCCCTGCAATTTAGTTGGCTGGATGTAAAGGGTGAGAAAAGAACTCATCATACTGTGAAGTTGTAGGGTTACATACTGTGCAGCTCGAACCTGTTCTAGAGCCCATCGTATTCTTACGTTAGGATTTAATCGTGCTACTAACTGCTTTAAGTAGCTCCGTGACGGAGTATCGGACTCCGATTAGATAAAGGTTGTTAGTATAAAGGAACAGCTGAGAGTAAACTGTTATTCTTTAAAATTTTAAAAAAGTAACCTAGTTCATTAAGTAGGTTAACCTCCAGGTATCTTCTTCACGTTATGTAATCTTTTCGTTATACTATGGTACAGGGCAAAAGTAGAGGCCATTTTCCGAGATAATAAGACCTGCCTTTCTGTAGCTCTACTGTGCGAGAGGTATGCTTAGATAATCAGGCTTGCAGTGCCTGATGGGCATCTAGCTACTAACCTTAATTTTCCTACAGTGGGCTCAATCAACATTTAGCGGGCTTGCTATAGGGTAATTGTAGTGCTTGAATATAGTGCTCTTAGTACTGCTCTATAGTGTAGCTACAGATATCTAGATTTACTTTTCTATATGCATGGCCTCTACTTTTGCCCTGTACTATAGTATGCATGCAGTTTCATGAATCCTTTGCTAATTGTAGTACGAAACCGCCCTATGTACCTGAAACTGCACCGGCCCCATGTCGCGCTTTGGAATTATTGAGATCGCGACGACAATCAGATCCATGCCCGCCTTGCGTGTAGAACTTGGGTAGGATTTGTGTGTAATTTGCGTGAGCTTGGTGAAGTTGACGTGGTAATTGAAACCAAACCGCAAGGTGGAGGTTATCGCCGTTGGTGGAATTGATGATCAAGCATGGGTCATTTCTGAAACGAACGATACCTCACCAGCGCGCTTCTACTAAACTTGAGCGCTTTCAAACGCGATGACAACCGAGTTTCTGTCCCTCCTGCGTGTAGAGCTCGTGAAGAACACGTGAAGAATTCGTGTAGAATTCGTGTGAGCGTGGTGAGGTTTACGTGGTAGTTGAAAACCGGGGGAAACCTTGTGGAGGAAGCCATCGCCGTTTGTAGATATGATGGACACGCATGGGCCATTTCCGGAACGAACGACCCACGTTGCCTTGGAAATATCCTCGAAAAGCGAAATTACTGTAATTAATTCGACGTCATTTCAGATTTCTGCAATTAATTAGTTAATGACTGCACTGACAGTTCATTGTTGCGCAGCTGATGTCGCGATGCTATTCACAGAGGCTGTATTTATCATGTGGACTTCAGACAATTAAAACTGCAGTACTTAAGAAACAAAAATAACTATTTCCCATAGAAGGTCATCTTGATAAGATGGTTCTTCTTGAATATGTAATAATTCTACATCCTATGTATGGTATTAGAGTCAGCTAGGATACACCTCATAAGCTGACTCCCAAAACCTTCACAACTCCCCCTTCCCATCCCTAAAAACCTCGTCAAACCACGGATCCTTAGCCTCATCCTCATCATACTTGCTCTTACAAACATCCGTAAACTCATGTCTCTCAAAAATCCCCGTCCCATTCCCATCCACCACAAAAGTCTGTGGCTTCTTCATAGGCTTCTTGGTTCTCGACTCCCAGTAAATCAACCGTTCACCCTTGACCATAATCTCGAGTAGGGACAAAGCTTTAGCCTCCTTGAGTTGGTTTTCTACCAATTCGCGCAGGTAGGGAAAGTACCAGATCTTATCCCACCAGAGATATCGTCGTTTTTTGGCGCCGTCCTTATGTGCGTTGTGATGGACTACTACAGGAATTGCTTTGGAGTAGAAATCGACGTAGAGAGGCATTTCCCCCCAGTCTTCTATGATGTCGAGGTCACGGGCTGAAATATCGGACAGGGGGTTTCTGGACTTGGAGATATCGTCTGGAACTCCTTGGAGACGGGGGGATATGTTCAAACTCTTGGACTTTTCGGCGATGAAGTTCTTGTCGTTAAGGGTGATGATTTCTCCGTCTTGTTCTTCGAATACCGTGGGAATGAAAAGTTGTTGGGTATAGTCTAGACCAACGTGGTACTCAAATTCCTTGTGAAGGTTCTTGAAGTCTCTGTCCTGAGTAACGCCAGTATGTGCGCCAAGAGATCGTCTCCAAATCTCCTGCTCAGCAAAGATTTCCCCAAAGACACCTTGATCGCTGTACAAGTCCTTGCCGTTGATGAGCCCTCGTTGCATACGCTCCTGCACACGACGGAAGTATCGACGCATATCACCCACTGGACCAATCATGCTACCGCTGTTGAGAAACTTGGGTCGAACATCATGGAACTTGCTTGGGTTGAGATCCGTCTTGGGACCGTAGAGATCTTTGCGGACAGGACTTTCAGGGAGTTCGTCGCAATGAAGAACAGAGCCTGAAGATGAAGGAGGAAAGCATTTCTTCTGGGCTGAGACGATGATGGTCTGTTCAAAGGGGAGATCACCACGGCCTTTCCATCCAGCTGCAAGACGACGATTCGCTTGTGTGTTCGCCTCATGGTAACGCTTGAGAAGAACATCAGGAGGAAGTTGAAACCAACAATCATAAGAATCAGTCAAGACAATAATATCGTTCTCCTCAAGTCTGTTTTCCTCGGGTGTGTCGGACTTGGTAGCAGTGTCTAGATACTCAAGAGTACCAGTAATCTTCGCAAGATGAGAGCCGCCCTTCCATCCTTTGGAAGGATCAAATTTCTTGCCCCAGTTGACGATCACAGGACTAGGATATCCTAGAGCAATAGCACTAGTTATGACCTTGCAAAGATCGTGGGCTGGGTTGTTGGCGGGAAGGACAATGGCTAAACGACGGTCTTTGGCGACGAGATGGTTCATAACGGGTTTTGTGCTACCGGCTACAACATCGCCATTTAGGAAGAACGAGCGGCCCTACAGAGTCAGTCAAGTTTAGTGAAAGAAATTTTGAGTCTTACCTTTAGTGATGTCAAACATAAGAGTCCAGGAACGAGAAGGATTACAGCGATGAGAATCGTCATGGTTCGAACAGGCAGCCGAAGTAATCTCTTGGCAAACATACCCCAGCAAGCTGATCCGGGACCGGAATTTTCTAAACTCTCCGGGTCCGTACTGGGGGAAGATGGTTCAAGGCGTTTGTACTGCCAAGAAGGCATGATTCTGCGGAGGTAGTCCATGGTGAATACTAGGACATAGACAGATCAGTAACAGAGCAGATTGGGACATGTGCACGCAACAGCTTTCTTATGCATGTTTACTCCGTATTGCTCCTTGTGGTCCATCCTTGATTTTTACTCTTGGCCTCATGCTATCCTCTTGGCTCGTCCCTTGGCTCTACGAATCTGCTTACCACCGTTCGAACCTGACTCGGTAAAGCAAATCATCTTGGCATATGCAACAACTAACCACCCAAAAACCACGTACAATAAAAACTCATTATCTCAGAAATAACAATCGTCGATCAGTTACTCAGTGGAGAAGAGCCAAGGGAATAGACGGGAGATTATTCGAATCCCCCCCGACGGTCCGGTCCAATGGGGGACACGCGGTGCCATAATCCCGTCTTGGCCTTGCCGAACCACCCGACCGGAACATTTGGTGCGGCGGAAACCCTGGGTTTAGGGTTAGTTTAGCTGGAGATCTGACTGAAGCTAATGGATTTACTGGGGGATCAGACCTCAGACTAACGGTTAGGTACTCAGATGGAAGAGTTTAGTGTCTTGGGATCAAGTCTTGACATCATAATGGGCTTTCTTCTTAGTACATGCAATATCTGCATCATTATAGCTTCTCCATAAAGTAACTACCGCTAAAATTCCACTTGGCCTGTTAGACTACCCTCGCATTCGGGCGCCGGTTCGCATCGGGCGTGTATGCCTCGTGGTCAACATTACACGTCCCCCATTTTCTCCACCAACGTCGTCCATATGACATTCCCTTTCTATACGTCCACTGGTTATTAGGCGCTTTTCGAACCTTTGGTCTTCCATGCATGCCTAATTCGTTAGTATTGTTCATCAGGGAGGCATTGGTAACTTACATCTTCCCTTATTCCTCTTATGTCGGATAGTAAACTTGCGACAATCAGAACAATACTTCCTCTCCCCCATCCACCCCCGTAATCTCGTAAACAAAGGGCATGAAATACAAAGACAATGTTTCTTGCAGTACGGCACATTGCACTCAGGATGGTCATCAGGGTAATAATTGCACGGATAACAAACACGTCCAGAAACTGTATGTCGTTTCCGCCTGTGCTGCCAGGAGTTGTAATGCAGCTCCTTACCACGTACGCCCTCACAGGCGGATCGGTAGTCCATTTCTGATTTGTCGAGAGGACATCCATGGGGAACATCAGCCGTTGAACCAAGTTGATCCACCCATTCGAGTTTTGGTTTGGAGGTGATGAGTGGTGTGGAGAGGAGTCGGAGTTCGTGGGACGTAAGCGAGAGACAAACAAGGTCATTTCTGGCGCATTGTTTTAGGACCTCTAATTGAATCTCTGGGGGAAACTGGCGGAACAGTGTGAAATCCATGGCAACAAACGAATATGGTCTTGCGGGAATAACGGATATGTTTGATCTTGGTAGAGTGAAGGTTACGCGTCGACGCGGAAAAAGGAATAATTGAGATAGCGAATAGAGACAACTAGACTGGTTATTGACTGCATTTTAAACACGACATTATCGCGGTCAATTCTTAGGCAGCATTGCATACATTCAAGCATAATATCACGTGGAATCCTTCCAAGAGTCCATTTGTGGATGTTCTGCCTAATTTACTGGGATCTGAATCCAACTAATTCAAGGCAGACTTCCTTATCTTATCTGGAACAGGCTGCGCCTTGCAATTGAGCTTGAACTTTCATCAGGTGGATTTAAATAATAACCAAACATAAATTTAAGTATAAAATCAATACATCTCCTTTTGCAAATATAACCACTTACAATAGTTTCCAAATTTAAGCAGTTAATCGATGCAGCAAGTCGTCTGTTGAGTTTGATATGGAGGTGGGGCAAAAAGGCAAAAAGTGAGGTTCTGCCCGGGCTCGAACCGGGGACCTTCTCGGTGTTAACGAGATGTCATGACCAACTAGACCACAGTACCAAGCTGTTTTTCTGCAAGGATTCTTTCCATAACAGCCTATAGTCTCAAGACGTTCAATCGCTGCAGTAATTGCCATTTCTCTTTACAAGACACTTTGAAGCTGCAAGACCTCGCTTAAAACACTGAATCCTTTAATTGACGTGTCGCTACATTCTCAGGGTGACATTCTACCCGCCACCCCATGATTGGTCGCTCATGTCTCTGCCAATTCGGCGCAGTCGGGTGGCTGTAACGGCTGAGAAGTCACTTGGCTTTGCTTTCAGCATGTCAATTGGCTGTTCAGGGTAACGAAGCGGCAGGCTTTGAGTCTTGGACAATTGAATCGAGTATCTTGCAGCGCCTGGCTTCATATATCCCCTGCCGAAGCGACGTTAGGTTTATGGGATTAGAAATGGGATTATTAATTGCTGTTTCTGTTTTGGGATTGCTGTGCGAGATGCCCAAACCACAAATTAGCGCCAGGGGTTTAGCAAAAATATTATAAAGAATAGCAGTTGGTAGAAAGAAAAGAAACAATTACTAAATACTCTTGTTCTCACATAGAGCAAAATCTTTAAAAAGATCCAGCCAGAATAGCATCAATTAACTAAAGATGTAATGCTGTTTACAAAATAGATATACATTCTATTTATAATAGATTAAGTTGTTAAATAAATTCTGGTATTTATTCTTTATCCCAGGCTTAGATGTTCGTAATCTTTAAAAGAATATCCCTTTAAATTGGAAGGCTGAACCTCTGTGAACCTCTGCCTTCAATGCGTCATTGGTCAGACAAGGCGTAACATGTAGTTCAGCTTCAGTACAGACACTCACTGTTGTGCGACAACCAGCCTCGATCAGAATGACAGCGAAGAAGTTTTATCAATTCAGTGAATCGCCCCAGACCTTCAAACTAATGGTGACAACAGATACCAAGGTACGTGATTTACCAGTATAAAGAGTTCACTTCCATCAATCCAATCTCAATCAATATTCTCTCAGGCAACACACTAAACACCATCAAGTATTGAATATTACAATATTCTTACAGCTATATACTACGGTCTCGGAGAAAAACCAACATGTGTACGAGAACCAACAACCGAACTGTCTGCCTGGACTGCCAAACAATCCTACAGCAAAGCTTCAATCAGAGCTGCTGCAATAAGTCTAGAGGTATTTGGGGAAAGTGTAGAAACGTAAATGATGTTACTCACATTACGAGCGTCATTTGTGGTGAGTGTAGAAGAAAGCGCAAGCTTAAACCGAAGAACTAGGCATGTGATTGAGGATCTGTGCAAGGTAGAACAGCTTGTTGGTGGAACGGGGAGTCTTGTGAACAATAGAGGATAGTGAATATAAACCATTGACAATACGTTTGTTCTTCAATTCTGAACATGACTGTAATGACGTAAAATGAGCACTGAACAGTTGTTCATATGTTATAAGTTCCCATTGCGTTGTTCCAGAGTACTGACAGCTATCATTGAGCAATGGAAAGCCTTGTGAAACGCTCTTACTGAGTCATTGTTCCCTCAAGGTATAAATTAACCTCTTTCCACTGCCCAACTTGAACTCAAACCGAACACATCAACAACAACTTCAACCATATATCAACACCACTCATCAGCTATACAACAACCCCAGAATCACTCCCGATACCACCTGAGCCTTAGGAAGCCCATCTTGGAAAACATCAACAGCAGCACTATGTGTGTCTTATACATTTTCACCGACGATTGCCCATGTGGCAAGGAGCTCTGGCGCGACACTCGTGACGTACCCTGCGCGAAGGCAGAGGGAGTCATGGGAGCTTGTGGAACTACCGACGAGGCTCACAGTAGCACAGAGGTTGAATGTTCCGAGTGTGCGGAAAAACGTAAGAAGAAGGAGGACGATGATGAGGATGAGGACGAGAAGTAGAGCCACTGATAAGGGTGCATCAAGGGTTACGAACAAGCATGGAGTCACTGTTCCTTTAGATTTATAAATACAACCGTACCCCCTCTCAACCCGAGCTTGACTCTGAAGTAAATCTATTAAATAGGCAATCTGAATATGATCTATTATATAACAAGCCTTACCACACAATCACTTCTAACACTACGTATATCCTACATCAGCACTATGTGTTTTGAATACATTACCACTGAAGACTGCTACTGCGGCGTTGAAGTTGACCGAACGATTACACAACAATGGTGTGAAGAGGCGGGAGACCAATGGGCAAGTTGTGGAAAATATACTTGGGAATCAAGATCTATAGAGGTTGAATGTGAGGACTGTGAGAGGAAGAGGATTAAGAAGCTGAAGAAGAAGGAGAAAGGAGATGAGGACGAGGATGATAATTAAGGTGTCACTGCTAACAGTGACTCAACTAAAAGCCTTGAGTTCAATCATGGAATCACTGTCCGCTTATATTTATAAACATAACGCTTTCATTCCTTGACCTCAACTTGACTCTTCCACAGTAGCCACAGAGTATAACAGTCTTCAGTCTAACGTTAAACCCAAACTCAACACCCGCCATATCCTGCCGAGGATGACAAGTAAGGTTTTATCACTAACAGGGCATCAATGAGCCTTGTGAGCTGTACATAATCACTGTCCATTTAGGTCTATAAATACAAGTTTTACACTCCTTGACTGAGGCTTAAATCTTCTATATCAAACCTACAATATAACAATCTTATACCTACAACCAACCCAAACCTTACAACACCCTATATACTATAAACCCATCAACATGTGTCTCCAAATGATCTTCACCGAGGACTGCAAATGCGGCAAGCAGGTGTCTCGATTCACTACAAACGAGATGTGTGATTTTGTAGAGGAAAAGTGGGGAGACTGCGGATTTGTTCAGGTCATTCCAGACAGTAAAGAAGTCGAGTGCGCGAAGTGTGAAGAGGAGAGGAAGAAGAAGGAGAAGCCTAAGGATAAGTAGGCAATCACTGTTAGCAGTGAATCGGAAATACTTGAACTGCATGGAATCACCATTCGCCTAGGTCTATAAATACAACCTTTTCCACTCCTTAAACTTGACTCTTCCATGAAAACAATCCAAATCTCATTACTTATACAATAAACATAAACATAAACCACAATGTGTATCCGATGGATCTTTACCGAAGACTGCAAATGCGGCAAAGAAGTCTCCCGAGTGACTTCAGATAAGAATTGTGCAATAGCAAAGGTCTTTGGAGACTGTAAAACCATTGATATTATGCCCAGAAGTACAAGGGTTGAATGTGCGGCTTGTGAGGAAAAGAGGAAGAAGAAGGAGAACCCTAAGAATAAGTAAAATATTTTAGATACAATTGCCAGATTTGAAACTGGTAGTTGGACTGCTATATTATAAAGACACACAATTTCGATCAATCTTGGATCTTCAATAGTGACATGTATTAAACTGCGACTTTTTAAATATGGTGGTGCACTAACTATCTCCTCTTAATCTCCACCTGAGCAAAAGGGTCACAAACAGACATGAACCCCATCTCTATAACCTTAGGTTCATATCCCTCCTTAAGTCTAAGATCATACTTGATCAAAATCTGCGCCAGACAAAGCTTAAGCTCACTACCCGCAAAGAATCGTCCAGGGCATTGATGTCTTCCCATTCCAAAGTGTGCATGATCAGGGCTGGACTGAACTAACAAGCCAGAGTTGTCACCGGCCTCGCGACGCTTGTAGAAACGGTAGCCGTCGAATTCATCGGGGTTATCGTAAGTTGGTGGGTTCAGCATTTCACGGCCGTCGACGGCGATGTGGGTTCCTTTCTTAAGGGGTGTACCGTCGGGCAGGATAGTATCGCGGATAACGAGTCGTTCCAAGAGGACTGCTACAAGTTATTTTCGTACTGTGACTAGGAGAAGAGACTTACCAAGAGGAGGGATCTGTCGTTGACACTCCTTCATAAAACTATCCAACAACCCCATCTTGACCAAACTCGCACCAGTAACACCATCACCCATAGCATCCTCAATCTCTTTCCGCAATGGCTCAACATACTCAGGTCGTCTCGCAATCTCAACAAGAATCTGTCGAAACAGCTCAGAAGTAGTAAACAAGGCAGCCATGGCAAGAGCTAATTGGACATCGCCAGGTTCGAAACCCTCAGCAGCTGGGTTCTCCATTGTCCAAGCAAGAGCATCGTAATAAGCAGGAGGATTGGCCTCTTGATGACGTTTTTGAACCACTTTGTTGACCATTTCGCGGGCGCGGGCAAGACCGGTTCGACAGGCTGTTGCGTGGGGGAGAGAATATTGACGAATGCTTCGGAGCCAGGGATGGACGGATTGCATTTCTGGAACGGCCGAGAAGAAGTCAAGAACGTATTTTCGAGAAACAGTCTGCCATTCGGGGTCGGAAGCAAGTTCAGGTCCAACAAAAATAGAAGAAGCAGCACGAGAAATAATACCAGTAGTATTATCCTCCCAATCAAGAGTCTTCCACTCCTTACTCTCACCCCAAATCTCACCCAGACCATTCTCAATAGCCTCATTCAAAATAGGCAGAGTCTTGTCAGTCTTACTTAACTTTCCTTGGATCATATTTATGACCATCCTATCCTCATGATGCAGAATATAATTAACTTCAAAACCGGGGTAATTGGCGAAGAAGTCTTCTCGAACGAGTTGTTGATGGTCGACATCTTTGTTGTTCTTTACCCAGTTGATCAGAGTTGGTGGAAGGATGAGTTTCTGGCCGTTGGGGACTTGTATGATGTATGGGTTTGATTCGTGGGTTGAGAAGCCGGTTTTGAGGAGGTGTCGGGCGTTGGTGGTAAAGTCTTGGGGGTTCTTATTAATAATGGGGAATTTAAGTTTGGGCCGTTTGAAGATGAGAGTGCCGATAATAATAGCGATAAGGGAGCAAAGAATGCTCAAGGGGGAGAGTAAGAGACTCATTGTAGTCAAGTGTGATAATTGTTGTTTGATGGTGTTTGTAATGATGGTGATTCTCTTCTATTTAAATGAATGTAGAACTTCACAAGACTACCCGAGGGAAGAAGTTCTCCACCTAAGGAGGCAATAATATCTTAGACAATTGGCCGATGACATATTCTCAAGTCAACTAGACCGTAATTGCTCGCCGAAATTGAATTCTCTGTTAGTTTGCAAATATAGAGAAATATTAAACGTATTTTTAAGTTTTTGTCGCATTCGGGTTGATGCTATTCCCCGAGACAAATACCAATAACCCTGTATTTTAGTGGGCAGTCCGCCGAGAGCCACTGTAAGATGTAATAATCTCGGACTGATTGGTCCACTAATTGTTGGTGCTCCAAAACAGGCGATGACTCATGTCGCAAATAGGTTAGCTTCAAAACAACATCCACAGCGCATGATGGAAATTTCGTATTTGCATTAGAGTAGCGAATTCATTCTGGATATGTATTTCCTAATTACTAAAGAAGCATTTGGGGAGTATACTAAATAACTACTAATAAGTAAGTTAAGCCTTGATTTCCTTGACATCGTCTTGAGAGTGGGCAGAGTGCACAGCTCCAGCCCGGTAGACGACATCATCGAGACCAATCTCTCTGTTAATCTCAGCCATTCTCTCACTATCAGCCTGAGCAGCTCCCTCGGATCCAAAGATGATATCCTAGATTTGTTAGTATTAAGCAATAATAGTGTAATGTGTAGACGTACCATCTCCTCGAGGGAAAGACGCTTGGTCTCGGGGACAAAGAACCAGATAAATCCAGCACCCATCAAAGTCAAGAGACCGAAGAGAATGTATGTTCCATAGGTAATACCCTCCAACATATCAGGAGTAACTTGACCAACGATAAAGTTGTTCATCCAGTTACTCGAACCACCAAGAGCCACACCGTACGGTCGAGTGCTGAGAGGCCAAATCTCGGCGATGATAATCCAGGCACAAGGACCCCAGGAATCTAGAAGAGTCAGTATAACGTTTTACCAGAGATGAGACAAACTTACATCCGAAATGGATGACGAAAAGCCAAACCATGACAATGGCTGCCCAACCAGCTGCTTGATTATTCTCAAAGTTATCAATGTTCTTGGCTAGGATGACAGCGATAATCAGATGGCAAAGACTCATGCCTACTGCACCGACTGCAAGAACTGGCTTGCGACCCAGGCGATCGATCCAGAGAACAGCGGGGATGGTGGCGATGAACATGACGATACCGACGACTCCAGTGGCGAGGAGGGAAGTGGTGGTGCTGCTCATACCGAGTTGGCCAAAGATGGATGGAGCGTAGTAAAGAATCTAAACAGTTAGTTTTGTCAAGAGGAGAATGTAATGGACTTACAGCATTGATACCGGTCCACTGCTGGAAGAACATAGTAACAGTAGCAACGATAACACGCTTAAACATAGCCTTCGTCTTGAATAGCGCACCCATAGCGACGAACTGCAGTTTAAAGATGTTTCCAGGAGTTTGTTCCTGCAAATGAGGGAAGCGTTCAGCCAGACTCCTCTTCTCAAAAAGAGACTGTGCTTTAATTTCGAGGAATTCTAGCTCAATGAGTTCGTGGTCGGTGGGAAGGTCACGAAGGTTCGCGAGAACCTGTCGGGCTTCTTCTTCGCGGCCGTGGTGAAGAAGCCATCGGGGTGAGAAGGGCATCCACATCATTCCGATGAAGAGGACTATCGCGGGACCGAGCTGGAGGCAGATTGGGATTTGCCATGCTGCGTCTGATTGGCCTTCGCCTGTGCCACCGATGAAGTGAGTGCCACTGAGAACGTTAGCATGGTTGTGATGAAGAGGGGTGTGGGACGTACTAGTCGATCCAGAAACTAACCATGATACCGAAGGTAATGGCCAGTTGCTGAAGAGCTACAAGAGCACCGCGAACTTCCGGAGGAGCACATTCAGAGTTGTAAAGAGGAACGATAGTAGACAAACTACCAACTCCCATACCCCTGCAAGCTGTTAGTTAAGTTCAAACCACTGACCACTGAGACATACGTGATAAATCGACCAGCAAGAATAACTTGGTATCCAGCTTGAATAGCAGTAGCCTGAATAACAACACCAAGAATAAAAACACTAGTCGCAATAAGAATACCATATTTTCGTGAACACAACTCAGCGATAGCACCAGAAAGAACAGTGCCAAGCCAAGCACCGAGTTCAAGAATGGAAGTCAACCATCCCTTCTTGGTTTGGTTCTTGACATAATCTCCCATGTCTGTTCACGTCAGCTGACTGTTACACAGAGTCGGGGAGGTCGGGGGAGCGTACGTCGTTCGAAAGCAGGCATGGTGAGAATTCCTGAAAACATTCCCTGGTTGTAACCGTAAAGAATACCACCGATGCAAGCAAAGGCAGCAATCCTAGCAACTTTCCAGTTCTTTACCAAAGCTCGAGCACCGGAGGCGCCCATGAGGGCTTGGCGACGCTGGAGGGCGGCATCGTATGTGCCTGTTGCAGTTGGAGCTCCACCCATGATGAGTACGAGTGCAAGTTTTGATGACAGAAACTGAGGGTCAGACCAGAATCATCTTGGCGATTGATGGGCATGCATTTGTTATATACTCTGCAAAGCCAAGACGTGAAACTTTGTACTGTTACATCAATCTCGGCTAAATGGGCAGACATGTAAGACAAACAAACACGGGAATTTACAATGAAACGGTCTACACTGTATGCTGGCTACTGGTAGGTAGGTGTGATCCCCGCAGGTGGATAAAATAACTCCAATTCAGCCTGAACTTGTCAGTGGTTGGTTCAACGGCTTAAACTCAGGCTAAACACGACATGGGTTGGTTACAGGGCTGGATATCCGCACCAGTGAAAATCCGGGGATGTAAGATGAGCTGACCGTATCTGGATAAATGGATGTCGATCTGCGGGGGAACCTGGGGAAAGAGGCCGGCTTAAACAGAGTCAGGCAAAACAGCTGATATTTTATGTACAGTAGACGCATCAATGACAGGTCGAATGGTTACATCTAAGCGGTGTCCTCCAAGAACCCCAAGACCCCAAACTAGATAATAGCCGAGAGGAGACGTCTAGGAAGAGACTTCCAGGTCTTGGGCTCTTCGACAATTTCCTCATCCAACAGAACAATACCAGTCTGAAGATCCATGTCAATAGCCTTGACGTACATCTTCCAATCCCGAGAGTATACCTTGTATCCCAGGTACAGAATGAGAATAATGGGACCAGCCAGGAAAGACATGAAGAATGACTCCGCGTTGGGAGGAGAGCCATCAGCGGCCTAAGAAAGTTAGCGATGTAACCCAAGAGTCTAGGCCGAGACTCCGAATGGGGGGGACGACATACATAAAGGGCCGAGTAGAAAGTGGCCACCAGAGCAAGAACGTTGAGGAAAACACCCAAGTAACTTCCCCAGACACCAAATGGAGTTTTGTAGGGGATCAAGTTCATGTTGAGCCCTTGAGCGCGCATTCCTGATCTCATTCTTGCGTGGGCGAGACAGATAGTTCCCCAAACGAAAAGGAACGCGAGACCGGACAAAGCCAAAAGCCAATCAAATACAGTACCGCCCTTGGGAGACTCTCCGATGTAGGCCAAAAGTCCAAAACCAAGTTGAATGATGACACAGTAAATAGGTCGTCCCTTGCCATCAATGTAGGTAAGGAACTTGGGCGCATGTCCTCTCATAGCCATAGCTTGCATGGTACGTGTTGATCCAAAGGTACACGTGTTCGCGACGGATAACACGGAGATGGTAATAACCGCGTTGAAAATAGAGGGAAGAACCTTGATACCTGCATCTTGAATGGCCAAGACGAACGGCGACGCTTTTGTGTTGGCTCCAGAAGCACCGAGAAGTCTTTCATCGTCTGAACGAAGGATTGTTCCCACGATGAAGAGGTTGATGACGTAGAAGAGGGCAATACGCCAAAAGACTTGCTTGGAGGCTGTAGGGACGGATTTACGAGGGTCAGCTGTTTCAGCAGCAGCGAGACCAACCATTTCAGTACCTCCGAAAGCGAAGGCTACAAATGTCAGTGGAGGTTATACGTCTAAGGGAGGATACTGACCTGCTACGACAAAGACGGCACAGAAACCCTTGAAATCGGTAAAAGCACCGGGATCGTGCCAGTATTTTGTTCCGAGGTAGCCTTGATCACCTACACCACCGCAGTTGATGATGATACCAAGGATGATGAAGCCAAGACAAGCAGCAATCTTGATAGCAGAGAGAACAAATTCGACTGAGGGTGTTAGTAGGTGTTGGTGATTGGGTTGGCGACTTACCTTCTCCATAACCACGAACACCAAAGATTTGAACAATGGTAAGAGCAACGAGAAAGACGGTAACCCAAACAGCCTAGTGCATGTTAGCGGATGCCAAGACGCCAAGAGATGCCAAGGTAGATCATGAACCTCAGCCTCAGGAACATACCATATGGATATCAGTTCTCCAAAACTCAATAGTCCTGGACGCAGCGATCAATTCGAAAGGTAGGACTGTAAGCCAGGAAAGGGCATATTCCCAACCACAAGCGAATCCCCAAGAAGGATCAACGAAGCGAACAATGTAGGTATAAAAGGCACCGTTGACAGGGTACAAAACAGCCATCTCTGCAAGAGCAAGGTTTGTACACAGCAACATGACACCAATGATGAGGTCTAATCTGTCAGTTATCGGTCGGGTCGATCAAGGGAGGGTTCTTACATCCTGTGACATGTTAGTATAGATACATATTTACAATGGAGAGGAGGGTTACCAATGACAAGAGCTGCTGGACCACCCTTGTGAAGAGCACTTCCAGAACCGACGAAAAGACCAGCTCCGATAGCACCGCCGATAGCAATCATCTGCATGTGTCGGTTCTGCAGATGACGCTTAAGCTGGCCTTCACCGAGCTCTTCATCGCGAGGGACTTCGACGGTTGTTTCGTCTTTGACTTGGTCTTTATGGGGTGGCGTTTCCGACATGGTGGCTACAGTATGGGACACCAAATAGCTGCAGAGTAGAATAAAGGAAAGAGATTCGGGAATACCCTCGTTGCAAGAGAGTCTGCGGGAATGGAGTCTTTATGTGCCAAGCCTACAGCAGGCTACGCACGAATCAATCAAGCTTAAGATAAGCTTCCATACGCTAATGCCGGGGTCTGTTCCTCGATTCCAGCATGTCGCCGAAGGAGGGTGGTCTAGAACCTAGTGTGCAACAACCCATGCCTTTACCACCGAGAAGCTCAAGCCAAGAAGGAGATCGTCTTGGCCTTCTTGGCTAATCAAGATCTGTTCTCGGCATGCAGGAATTGCGCATCTTGTTGTTATTCTTCGAATTACTCAAGCTATTGGTCAATGATTGGAGCTTGTGATTGCAAAAGGTATGCTTATTTTATGATCTGACCACCATAACACGATTGACCTTCTTATCAGGGACAGTTTACCGGCCTTTTGTTCCTTCCAACGCCACAGTGCTGTTACACAGATAGGACTTGTATTTATTGGGCTAAATTACTGGTTAGACGCTGGAAACCACAGGGGTTGATGCGCTGTTGGCTTACCCCAGACTGTCAGAGGGAAAGTGCTTTTAACTCTTAATAGCTAGAGTAGAGATTAACAGTTCTTGCAGTGCTGGGAGTGGAGTTCTAGAACAGTTCTTTAGGATTGCAATGTTGCTGATTAGCGAATGGTAGTGTGTTTGTTATCGCTGGTAGCTTTAATGTTACCATCGGGGATGCTTTACCTACCGGATTAGGCAGGTAGTTAGTCGTCTGCAGATAAGCTGGTGCCGGCCATCCGGGCCAGTTGAGTTGATAAGGTATCATATCGCGACAGCGTTGTTAATTTAGGATGCTCTTCCTGGACATAATTCTATATGCTTATTTCAGTCGGTAGGTATTGGTTAACTGCAGTAAGGTTGTAATTATTCCTCGCCTTCCTAAAGCTGTATCATAGATTATTAAAGATCTCACTTACTTTATTTTACTGCCTCTGGAACCTACTACGTATTGGCAAGAGAAACAGGCAGTTCAAAGCCTTAGTTGTAAATTAAATGCTCTAACTCTGGATTATTATTTAATCCCAGTACTGAAGCGAGCTTTAGTTACCTCAGCTAGAAACCCTAAGCCACTGCAGATGCAAGGCCAGATGATTTGACCTGTTTAGCATCGTCTGATAACATCCATCTCAGCTCCGTAACTGCTGTTTGTGGCAATTTCTCAAGTTCTCGGCCCAATCCGGACAGCTAAAGTCCGTAGGAGATTGAGTGGCGTTCCTAGAGCCCGATACGTGCGGCGTGGTTTGAGTTGGTGTCCTTCAAAAGCCCGATAAGCGGCATGTGACCCTACTGGTTGCGTTACAGCTGTCTTGAGCTTTGTGTTCCAGCAACCTCGGCTGTTCTGTTTTAGTCCAGAGCTAGGGCTGTATGAAATGAGGCTCTCAGAAGCACAGGCAGTTAATTTGAGTACATTATTACTAATTGATACTATATCACTTCATTGTATACCTGGGAAGGGTCCTACAAGAATTTGAGACGTTAACCTTCACCTTTATAATACTTCTGTTTACTGCAGCTTGTATTCATACCTGTAAATATCTATCAGCGCTGTGCTTTTATTCAAAGAGTGTATGTTTGTATACAATAGGGAAACAAAATTGATTAATATTCAGGCTTTTAGCTAATTACTAGTAGATACCTCATGAACAACCTCTATCCCATCTTCTGCCGGCACAGGCTGCTGTCTCACTACTGTATCATTCCTCTTGCTGCCTAAAGGAACCGATTCTGACAGAGTAGCATTACCTTGAGTCCTCACGCGATACTTCTTACGATAATAATAGATGCCAGCACCGATAAAAGCAATCCCCAGCACTACACCCGCGACTATCCCGCCTATAGCTCCGCTTGATAAGCCTTTCTTATCCGAGCTTGGCTCTGTGGTTGTGGTACTTGCTGCACCTGGTTCTGTATCGGTAGTAGTCGAGATAGACGTCGAGGTCGGAATTGAGAGAGATTTATCTACGTCGACAAATGTGGATATAGTGAAGTTTGGATATTTCTGTCCTTCGTAGGTAAAATCTACACTAGAGACTCTCGTAGGCGGTAAGGATGCGCATCGGTAATCGCGGACGCCTCTGGGGAAAGCGTAGGTTCGACAATATGGAAGAGTATCGTTGGTACTAAATGATATAAATATCAATGAACTGAATTAGTAGACTAGGGCTCCCCGAACTTACCATAGCAGATTATAAGTGTTGCTCACACAGTCATCCTCACACAGGTTCGGATCAAGAGCCTCATCTCTCGCTAGGCATTTAGTATGAGCGATTCCAGTCGTCTCCCCATCTATTTCACATGCAAGGTATTTGAAGGACTCAAGCTCCCATAGACATCGGTTTTTATTCTCGCAAGTAATCGGAATTTGGACCGAGCCGGAGAGGTAGCCGCATACAGAGTCTGAGGCGTAGGTTATCGTGTAGGTAGGGATATCATCGGCTCTGATTCGTAGATCGAAGGCTTGAGGAGCTAGAGTAGGCGAAGAATGCTCATAGCCAGCTACATTATTAGTCGTTGGTAGAGGATAGGCGATGAAACGAGCAGCCACAGTGATATAAAGTGTGGCGCAGATAAGCCACGTCGGTGACATAGAAGAATTCATCCTTCAGCAGCAAATAATAAAAAGGACAAGGAAGGAACGAAGAAAAAGGTTCAAGGAACCGTTAGATATCCCCTTATATGCAGGGAGCAAACAAACCCCCAGATTGATAAGGCAGAACGAGGCAGCCACTACCATCTGCAGTGCTCGAGCCTCAGTGACGTGGGACGAATGGATGCTAGGTGGCTTGCAACGGGTGAGGCTGTTGAGACAATAGCGCTACGCCAAGGCAGTTAATTGGTGACTTTGAGGAACGAGGCTCACTGGAAAGGTGATAGCGGTACAAGTGACGAGTGCAGTGTGTGTCTTAGGTCTAAAGTAGTTTAAAAACAGGATTTATCATACGATGTTGTTTGAGCCTCGACTCATAGTAAATACAGTTCAATTAAGAACCTTCACACCTATCGTACAACAACCTCTATCCAACCTACCTCTAAGAAAGATTACCAGTACTATACCCCTTCTTAATATCCTCCCTCCAAGCACTCCTCTCAATCTCCGAAACACCAGGCCCCTTATAAACACTCCCATAAAGCCCCGTAGCCCAACTCTTTCCATCCTTAGCAGCCTCCGTCTCACCATGTTCCTTAACATACTTCTTGGAAGTATAATGTCTTCGGTACCACTTTCCATAGGTGAGGAGATAGTAGAGTCTGAAACATAGGAATGCGAATTTATCATTCTCGAGATCTTCAGGGTATGTTGCGCCCAGGTCGACTGCGGCTGCTATACCGGACATCACGGCGACTTCATGTGCGTTGACCAATGTCCAGGATGCTGCGAAGCGAGTGTGGTTCTTTGCGTTGAGGAACATCATCCATGGGACGACGAAGAGGTAGTGTGTGTAGCTATGGCAGAGTTGATGCCACCAGTCCTTTCGAATAATTTTGTCTTCGGCAATTTCGTTGTCGCTCCATAAGTGGCTGTCGCGATCCTTGTTGAGGTAGATCGTCTGGAAAATATGCTGCTCAAAGGGAACCTTCTCTGGAAACTGGCTCTGATAGTTGGTGCAGTCGAAACACATCTCCAGCTTGGACTTATCCTCTGGATACATCTTGATGTAGTACATGGGTCGATACTCGGTCCTTGCAAAGTTGAGACGAGAGGTTTGGTCCGTTCCGTTGACGTTGGCAACAGCGAGGTCGTCCCGGTAGAAGTTTTCGTAGTGTTTCTTCATGTAGTCCGCATCGTTGTGGGTGATTGTGATATCATCGCTAAACTTGGCAGATCCTAGAACCTTCTTCTCTTTCCAGCTAGCTGTCTTTCCCAGGACGCGCTTAGCGGTATCGGCGAGACAGCAAAGAACGAGTTCATCGTATTTCTCTTCTCCGACGGGTGCATCAGGGTCTCCTCCAGCTGGGTTGTGATGGTCTGGCATAGGTGTTCTGGGTTTGAGCTTGACAACGACACCATGTTTGTTTCGCTGGACAATCTCCGTCAACTCAGTTGAGAGTCTGACAGTGACTCCTCGTGAGATCAGATCCTTTCTCCAAGTTTCATAAAATTCTGAGAATTTGGGAAATACAATCATTGGAGGCTTGTTGCTCACGACCGTATTCTTGTCAGAAGGATACCACATTCCATAAGTCGGTGAAGTACAGAGTCGTTCAAACATGATAGCAGGGACTCGAGGTGTTTCGTTTCCAGTACCGAGGAACAAAGCCGTCATGGGGAGAGCAATCGTGTTTGTAAATTCCTCAGAGAAGAAGAACATTTTAAACACGAGCTTGAGAGGGAGGAGAGCAAAGAATATTTCGAACCAGCGCATAAACTTGAGAAGAGTTGTAAGACGTCGGACTTCCTTTTCATGACGGACCAAAAGTTCAGTAGGAAAGACATTATTCCAGAAAGTATCATCTTTGCCGAAGGATACGTGAAGTTCACAAGGGTCCGCGTGATAACCCTGGCGATTAAACATGGTGACGGTGTGATGGAAGATATAAGAACCTCCCTGCACACCTTGATTGCACCATGAAGCTCCATGGCGTTCTTTGTCGATGGGAATGGAAAAGGCTTGACCACCGCAGTAATCAACTGCATCAATCAGCGTAACGTCGAATTTATCAGGATGTTCAGAAAGATGATGCGCCGTAGACATGCTGAAGAAGTTAGTAAAAGTATCAACGCGTTTCAATTCACATACCCAGCTGCACCAGCTCCTACAACAAGAACACGCTTCCGGGCATTGCCCTTGTTTTCACCATTCTGAGCCATGAGTGCCTCAATGTCAGTATTTTGCTGCGACATGTATTCTCACGATGATTGAAGTCTGAGAGATCAGATCATTCTTGGCCGTGGGGCTTCATTGACTAAATGTTTCCATAAATTAAAAGTCATGACGGGCTTGACTTTAAGTGCTGACGTCAATGACTCTAGTTGAACTGGGATTTTCCGATTTGGGATGCGGCTTGGTTTTAGCACCGATCGTGACGCGCTAATTTTTAGAGATCTAGGGTGGGATCGATCTTAATTATCGACGCGTGATTTCTGACAAAATGAGTGCCAAAGAATGCTGTTTTAATATTTATCATAGGTATTTAAATTAATGTACTTTGAAAAAGTTAAAGACTAATTAATAGGTTTTCAATTGTATTATCTTATTTAACCTTGGTAAGGATTAGGTGATTTATAGTTGACAGATAAAACAGATATCAAAATAATGACAAACTGGAAAAGCAGTCAAAATTAATGTCAACGTCTAAAGGTAGCAGTTTCAATATTATGTCATGTAGCGTATATCATAGAGTAAGTGTAGTTTATAAGAGAAACGTTATACTATATTTTTATAGCAGCTATATCACCGTAAATTCTAATAAAAGAGACAGTAATAGATCTGTTACAGTTTAACAATCTTAGTACCCTGGGATCTCACTAAAGTCCAGTACATTAATCTCCTTCTTCCCATTAACCTCCCTCCTAAACGCAGCACTAGCAGGATACACTACAATAATTAGTAAACTCCTGTTAACTTCACAGACAACTTACATATCCTTCTTAATCGATTAGAACTTCCCAAAGGCTGAAAGCTCACAAGTCCATGCCAAGGATCAACTCTCAAGTGATCAACCCAGAATCTGTTTCTCTCCTCATTCCAGCTCTGCTGTTTTGGGAGAACAATCTTTGCAACTGTCTGGAATGGGTACTTCTCAGAGTCCCATTCTGAACCCGCGTATTCGGCAGGTTGCTCGGTCAGGTTCTCGAGGAGTTGGGCTTGGAAGAGATACTCTGCTTCGTTGTTCTCATAGTAATCGCGCAACCATTCATGAAGAACACCGTCAGTTCTAGTATCAACGGTTTCTTCGCCTCGTTTCTTCTGTGCTGAGGTATTGGGGACGAGCCTATACTTGACTACATAATCTCCAAACCGATATGCAGTCTGTGAATAGAACGTAATAGATTCTAAATGCTGATTCGGAACTTGGTTTCGTGCTTGCTGAAGTTCCTTGTCCGAACGTTCCTCGATCTTGGACTCCTGTTCCTTGGTATTATAACCATACTTGAGACGAAGATCAAGAATCTCTTTGGTAGTTTTTGCATCAGCTAGATCAAGCGCAGGAGTACTGTTGAATTCAATATCTTGAGTTGGAAAGTCTCTGCCAGCCTCAAACATTTCGCCTTGGACGTTAAAGACCTTCATCGCCAGGCCTCGAGGCTGAGGGATGCGGTCCTGGAAGGTTAGTCAAGCTCTTTTTGAGAGGGCGTAGCTTACATCAAGTTTTGGATCACTTAGTTCAGAGCTATACCGACAGATAAGAGGATACTCGCCAGCATGTGAGAAGAGTTCCGTCTGCTTTAAATGCATTGGTAAATTATCAGAAACAATCAAGCTTCCTCTAACGATTCCCTGTGTCCTAGCATGCGTTCCTCCAAAACAATGTCCATTCTCTTTATAAAAACGCCTCTGTGTTTCATTAATCTTGTCAACGACATCTTTAATATCCTGCTCTTCGTTTTCTGGGATTTCTTCAACGCCCTCAGCGTCCCAGCGGATATGATTTCGGTCTGACATAGCTCTTCTGTTCTTTAAAACTGTCTGTTTAACAGTGTTATAGAGAAACAGGTAATATTAAGAAGAAGAATTTATAAACCTATGACGATGAATGTTTTATGACGTGGGCTATTTTGAAAAGAGGATTTAATTTTCGGGTCCCTTAGTTGATTTTAGCGTGGAGATTACCGTGCGTTTAGTTAGATCCCGATGGAGATGCCGATCGGATCTATCCATTAGACTTTCTTTTCTTTACCTGGATTTATTAAAGACATAATACTAAATGTAATTAATTAAGACAACCTAAGGAAAGGCTACATGGGTTGTAATACTCCGATCTTATAATATTAATAAGAAAATCCGTCCATCTGAAAGCAGTCTCTTCTTCCTCTCATATCGTCACCTTTGCGTCTCTGTCTCGGACTAGACCGAAACCAACATCCCACGCTCTCCCCGGAACCAAATCTCCTGCCCAAATCTCCTTCCGGCTAAAGCGAAAAACACAAAAAGATAAAGCTGCATTTGTTTGCTGACATGGATGTTTCTCCCCGAACCAATCACACCCATGTCTCGTCCACCCCGAATAACCAACCCATGACATCAACGATCCTAATGATGAGTCCGTCTGTGTGACTGGAATTGTGGTTTTTAGATAAAAGATTGCAGATCTGTCTGACATTAGATAGACTGCTGATCCCCCGCCATTCCATTGCTACCGTTACACAGACATCTCCCCCTCCTCATCCTCCTCCTTCAACAACTAGTTGAAACGCGTGGTGTATTCACTGTAGCCACTACAGACGTAGCTGTTCTACGACCACCGCCGTCATGCCATCATCAACTAAATTCTCAAGGGACACCCTCCCCGAGTACCCCGTCCACAATCTCATGCATGGCCTCGAAGGTCTATCCCTCTACGAGAAAAAATGCGTCCTAATCAACCGCGAGATCGACCGTCAAGGCATGGGAAAATACCAATGGTACATCTGGTCCCTCTGCGGTTTTGGATATCTTCTTGATCTTCTCTGGGCTCAAGCCTTTGGTCTTGTTCTTGGACCGCTGCAGCAGGAGCTTGGGTTTGGTGATGATGAGTCGGGGAATATTTCTACCAGTTTTAATGCTGGTCTTACCGCTGGAGCGTTTGTTTGGGGATTTTTGGCAGACATCATTGGTATGTATATTCCGAAATTGTTTGTGGCGGATTGTGCTAACTTTGCAGGTCGACGTTGGGCATTTAATTTGACGTGTTTGATCTCGAGTGTCTTTGGACTTTGTCTTGGTGCTTCGAATAATTATAATACCTTTTTGGTTCTGACTGCTTTTGTCGGATTTGGTGTTGGTGGAAATATTCCTATTGACACCACCATTACTCTCGAGTTTATCCCTCAGGTATGTCACCCTCTCTCCACCATCAAGCCTGGCTAACACCTCTAGAACAAACGATTCCTTTTGGCTTGTCTATCGGTATTCCAACCCATCGGAGTCGTCATCTGCAGTGCCATCGCCTTCGGCTTCATCCCCGTCTACGCCTGCTCTCCCAATTTCTCCGAACCAGACCCTTTAATCTCCTGCAACAACGCCTCAGCTGGTCAAAATTGCTGTTCAAAAGGTGATAACATGGGCTGGCGTTATCTCCTCTTCACTATCGGTGGAATCACTCTTCTGATCTTCGTTCTCCGCTTTTTCGTGTTCAACTTTCGCGAAACACCAAAGTATCTTGTTTACCGTGGTCGAGACGAGGAAGCTATCAACACACTTCAGCACATGGCTGAAGTCAACAAAACAGAGTGTGGTTTGACGACTGAGATGTTTGAGTCTCTTACTGGTGATGACAGCTCTGTTAGTGGCGATAGTGCTACTCCTGCTCTTGGGGCGGGTAAGAAGCAGCTCAATCTTAAGTGGTCTAAGAAGGTGAAGTTGGAGATGCAGCGATACAAGATGCTGTTCTCTTCAGCCAAGATGACTCGCTTGACAATTCTTGTCTGGTTGACGTATATCATGGATTACTGGGGTTTCACTGTTGCTGGTAAGTCACCCTCAGTCAACTCTTAACTCGTATACTAACTCTTTAGGCTTCTACCTCCCAAGTATCCTCGCTCTAAAGAACGGCGCTGCATCAGTCAGTCTCAAATCAACATACGCAGCCTACATCTACACCTACGCCCCAGGCATAGTAGGAGTTCTTCTCGGTGCAACCCTCTACCGCATCCCCGCCATCGGCCGAAAATGGACCATGGTTTTATCATCCGCCTTGATGGGAATATCCATCATCCTCTTCTCAACAGTCGACACCCGTGCAAAGAATGAAGGACTTTTCACAATGGAGTATTTCTTCCAGTCCATGTTCAACGCTGTCTTGTACGGATGGACACCTGAAGCTTTCCCTGCTCCTATTAGAGGTACTGCTTGTGGCATTGCAGGCTTTTGGGGTAGGTTGTTTGGTATTGTCAGTCCGTTGATTGCGCAGCATCTTTATGGAAGGTCCACTGGGGATAATGGACAGGGTGATATTAATAGTGTTTTGTACCTGGCCGGTGGTGTTATGTTGGGTTGTGTTATTACTACGGCTTTGTTGCCGAATGATATGATGGAGACTAGGGATGAGAGGTCATAAGCATGAGGCCTGGGGTGAAAGCGGTATACGAGTTTGATGGTTATCTCATAGAATACACGTCATAGCATTGGAGTTCTTTATACCAAAAGCAACAATTGAACTCATAACCAAATTTATTGTCAAATGCATAAAATATATCTTCTAATTGTATTTAATCCTCGCTCTGATGATAAGCAGGAAGCTTAAACAGCTTCTTCGCATTATCCTTTCCAATCTTTCTCTTATCATCCTCATTAATAGTTAACCCATCATACCACGTACAAGCGTCAGAGAAGTTCTCAAAGGGATAATCAATGGAGAACAAAATCCTATCAGCTCCAACCTCTTCCATACAGAACTTTAAGGTTGGTGTAGAAAAGTGTCCACTGGTGGTGATCCACAGGTTTCGGGCAAAGTATTCCCGAATGGTCAACTTGCATGATAGACCGAGAGGCTTCTTGATGTCTTCGAACCAATGGTTGATGCGCCACATGTCGAAGGGGATGTGTTCTCCAAGATGTCCAAGGACGATTTGAAGCTTGGGGTGGCGGTCGAAAACGCCGTTTGTGACCATACCCAGGGCGTGAAGGCTGACGCCGTGGGCGAAACTTAGAGGGGGACCGATGAGCCAGCTTCGCTTGGCCCAGAGCTTCTCGTGGATGGTGCCTGTGGGGTTTCGGGGGTGGAGGTAGAATGGAACGTCGAGGTCTGTAACTGTTGACCAGAAAACATCCCACTCTGGGCCATCGTAGAAGACCATATCGTCACCATCGGGACCAGCTCTTTGGGTGTCGTTAACAAGAGCACCCTTGAAGCCGTACTTTGTAACAACACGGCGGAGCTCCTCAGCAGCTTCCTTAGGGTCGTGCATAGAGAGGGTGCTGTGTGAGTTAGTAATGAACAATTAATCTGAGGAATAAACTTACGCCATGGCACCCAATCTATCGGGATGGGGCTTGATAGCCTCAGCGATATAATCGTTGACCTCAACAGCTAAAGCCTGAGCCTCCTTGGGGTCCCAGACATCTTGAACACCAGGAGCTGTGTATGAAAGAAGAGTATAACCAACGCCATGCTCATCCATGTACTTGATGCGCTTATCCGTAATGTCGTTGATCTCTTCTGCGTGCCTATCAGGGTCGGTAGCAAAGAGACCAGCCCACCAGCGAGTACGCTCCTTGAAGCGAGGGAGAGCAAAGGCTTCTTCTAGAGCGACTTTTCCGAGCATATTGATGATGTGATGAGTGATTGATGGAGATAGAGATAGTTTATTGAGATGATTGTTTAGAGATAAAGGCTGATATATATTCTCCTCAACTAACACCCCCTCGCTCCTTCCTCCGAGACTACCGTACGGGTGATGCACCCCCGCAAAGGGAATGAAGCGGATAACGCACTTTCCTTGAGGATTCCACTCGTGGATGCAACCCCGCGGGCCGAATGCGGGGTAAATCGACGCTAAACCTTCGGAACACTACAGCGGGACATCAGTAAAGCCCGCTGTAAACCCACTGAATATTCGGAACGCTACAGCGGTACCTCCTGCAAAAACCCACTATAGTTTGGGTCTTCGGAACGCTGTCAGCATCCGAACTCTGTCGGATGTCGGAAGCGGGGTGAGCTCAAACTCTAGAGTACCCAGGCATCCTCGAGATAATTGCACCGAACAGAACAACGATAGCAACGACAACAATCACATATCGCAAAATGGACTACTCAATTCAAACTCCCTCAGACGCGTCGGTCCAACCGCACATCCTCCAATTCATCAAAGATTTCTACAGCATCTCCGATACTTTTGGAGAGACCGAGAAATATGTCGACCGGTTTACCCCCGACGCGACATTCGTCGTAGCTTCAAAGAAGGCTTCAGGACACCCAGGTATTTCCCCTCCCTAACCCGCCAGTACCCCTACCACCACTAACTTTGTAGAAATCACCACTCTTAGAGAAGGAATGTGGGATGCTGTTTCAGCGCGCAAACACACCCTCGACAAGGTCTTCACTTTCGGCAATGCTGATGAGGTCATGCTGAATGGCACTGTGGCCCTGGAATTGAAGAATGGTGGTAAAGCCGAGATTGAGTGGGCGGGAAGGATGGAGTTGGAGAAGGGTGGTGACGGAAAGTATCGGCTCAAGTTTTATCAGGTTTATCTGGATACTGGTGCTGCTGCTGCTTATAAGAAGTAATGGATGCAGAACGACTATATACCTCGAAGGTCCGGCTACTCAAGAACCTTAAATTAGAGCTTGTCTAGTGTAGTACAGAGGACCTGGAAAGTAGATAGATAAAAACAGTTAAAGAATTAAATTATCTGCTGGTGTAATCGAATGCTGTAAATAGAAGTGTATCTAAAATTACATGGTACAAGAAAACATCGTCCCGGAGACGATATAGAAAGAGATATATGTATATATTAGGTTTATATAAGTTTTATAAGGCACTATCTATTAGCTCTGTCCTATCTGTATCGTAAAGTCTAGCTACTTGAATGTATATAGAAACCTAGACTACTGACATTGGATAGCTAGATAAAGTAAGGGCAGTCAAGACAATAGAGTGTGTAGTTCAAAGTAAGACATTGATATTGAACATAGACAATTTAGATTTAAATACAAAGGCTAGATACATAGTAAAAAGAAATAATAACTTAAGCTGCTCCAATGGTAACACCATTAGGAAGCACCAATCCAAGAGGCAACCCATTGCTAAATCCACCAGCATACTTATCCCCCTTCTCCTTAGCAAGCTTCTCCTCAATATCCCGGTACATATCATAGGTATTCATCTCCTCAATAGTCAAAACCTCCTTCTCATTCTCAACCTTGTAAGTAGAAATATCCTTGTTCACACTGAACCCAATTCGCTCGTTAATGTTATAAGCAGCCTTTGCAGCAGCAGCTTGAACGCGTGTAGCTCGTGGTAAACGAACCTTTTCGTAAACTGACAACGCTTGAGAGATATCGCCGTTGAAGTAACGCTTGCTGAACAAGATTCCTAAAGCGGCCGCGTCTTCGATGGCCATGCAGGCTCCTTGCGATTGGTGGGGCATCATGGGGTGTCCTGCGTCGCCGAGAAGACAGACGTTGCCTTTTTGGATGTAGGGATAAGGCTTGTGGACCCAGAGTCTCCAGGGCTGGATCTCCTTTCCGATGGCGAGATGACCAAGAACTTGGCTGTCGAGTTGGGGGTAGGGCTTGAGGAGATCTTCGACGGGAAGACTATCGGCTCCCCAGGCTTGTGTAGTGTAATCACCTTGCTCGCGGGGGAAGAAGCAGTAGTAGGAAAGAAGCTTTCCACCGTTGCAAGGAGACAGAACAATCTTATCCCACTTGCCCTCCTGACCGCCCCAGTACTCAAGAGCCTCGTTTTGAGAATAGTCGACAAGTCCAGCCTTGACAGCTTCTTCGGTTGTGACGTTGCAGTGAAGACAGCTTTGGTCAGAAGGCTTCCTCTCAGGTTGAATACCCAGAATACCACGAACAGCAGATCCAATACCATCAGCACCAATGATAAGATCATGCTTGACAACAACACCATTGTCAAAAGTAACAGTACCAGTAGGAATATCAATATCCTTGCACTTGTGCTTAACCTCCAACTTAACAGGCTCACCCTCACCAGCCTCACTCATAGCAGTATCCTTGAGCATAGCATGCATATACTGACGATGAAACATATTGTATACAAAACCCCAGCGCTTTTCGTAATCTTCAAGATCGTAGACGCTGACGGGCTCGCCGGTCTTCCAGTCTCGGTTGATGAGTTTCTTGAGCACGACGGGATCGCCTTTGGCGACGTCGACGTCCCATTCGTGGAGCCAGCGTGTGCCGTTGGCTGCGCATGAGACTGAGGCGCCGACTTCTCCGGCAAAGTCGGAGCGTTCGTAGATTGTGACTGTGTGGCCGGCGCGGCGGAGGGCGATGGCGACGGACATGCCGCCGATGCCACCTCCGATGACGCCGACTGAGAGTTGTTTCCAGTTGGGCATTGTGGGGGTATCCTTGATCATGGTGAAGAAATTGAAGAGATTAAATGATAGGCTGGGTGATGATTGAGTTGATGATAAGACTGAGATTGATGTCTTGTTAATCCCAAGATGAGAGTCGTATTGAGATGAAGTTGTATTGAAGGATTGAGTGATGATGTGATTGATCTCGAGCTGAACAACCTCTATTTAGCTTTCCATCTCCAAAGGCTATCCAACTACGATCACCAGCCATTCAGTTCATATCCGCCTGCAACCACTATCAATATCTTCAACCGCTTGCGGCTGGTAACGGAACTTCGGAAGTAATGATAGGTTTAAGATAGCGGATGCGGAAGTAGTGCTGTATCCGCTAGTGTCGGGTAATGCACCAGCTGTCAGTGGTTGGAGATAGCCGCTTACTGGGGGCATGTCGATCATTGCGGGGAGTAGTAAGCGGGCTGGATAAGCAGATGGATGAAGGATTGAGCCGCACAAGGTGAAGGTTAGACGAGGTCTCAATTGAATGGCACAGAGAAGTTCCAGGGTAATGAGATTGTATTATCAAAATTAAGAATTCTTCGCTTATGATAGAAACGGATATGTATCCCACAGAGAAACATTCAAGGTCTCCCAATCCAAACTAAAGTCACCACCATCAGGCTCTTGAAACACCCAATCCTGCATCGCATCATCAACAACCCCAGGTTGAACATCCGTAAGGGGAAACATATTATCCAATGACTCATGTACATCTTGCGAACTCTCTGGTGCATCCAGACTAAATAGCTTTGAAACGTATCGGCTCCTGCCCGTGGATGATTCGGTTGAGCGTCGCTTGTCAATCGCGCCAGACAATGTTGTGAGAATATCGAGATAATGAGCGGCTTGGGGACTTTGCGTAGATAAATGCTTGAGAACCTGTTTCGCACCTTCAAAGGCATTGTTGATATCTGATTCGACGGGATATTTGGCGAATACTTCCAGTCCGAGGACTAATCCTGAGGCGAACACGAGAGCCCTGTATCGGTTAGCAGATGTGTGCCAGTTGATGATGGGAAACATACTTCATAATACACATATTCCCTTGCAAAAGACCAGCATTCAACGCTTCCACACAAGTCTGCGACAAATACATGGCAGCATCAAGACAAGCAGCCGCCAACTGTGAATGAGCCCCCTTCCCAAGCGGCTTCGCTGTAAGAGTCGATATCAAGAATGGTCTCGATACCAGCATAACCGCCAGATAGTACAAACACGAAACATGTACCTTTGCAATGGTTCCATGTTGTCCAGCGTCCGATATTCTCACCGATGCAGGAAGGTCACGTTTCCATCGCTCAATATCCTGGAGGAATTGTTCCACTATTGCTGTTGTAACTTTCTTTTGGTCGTACAATGTATCGGTAATCTCGTTAATGATGGATGAAACCTTGTTGGCGGCCATTAAGCATTCGGTTATTCGATCACCTGGTTGTGCGACATCGTCAAGTTTGCTATCCGATCGGATCTGGGCTGAGGCGGATGGGCGGCCGAGAAGTGAGTTGACGAGTTTATCCAGGATGCATACACTCATCCAAATGCGTAGTCTAGCCGGTTAGCAAAACCCCCCCCAGGAATTCGGGTACTTACTTGGACTGGTCCCCTGCATCTGGCTTCTGTCCATAAGACTCCCGGCTATGGAGCCCAAGAGCAAGAGCCGCCTTGGCAGCGACACCGAGATACATAAACGCTGCATTCCTCCGACATTCACCAAGCATGTAAAATGCCATGAGAAGAAATGTGCGAACCATGTCGAGATCCGGATCTTCGAGAAAGCCTTCAAATGCTTGGGCGCGTGCTTTCCGAAAGTAGGCTTGGCCTGCTCTTTTTGAGCTGGAGAGGGATTCGCATTGAGCGCCGATAGCGATGATAAGATCGAAAGAGGCTTGTTTGAGGGGAGAAAGCGTATCAGGAGTATCAAGATTGCGGGCTAAATAATGAGTCTCGATTTCGGATTCGTCAAATACATGGATCAATGCTTCGGTCTGTGTTGTTAGCATGGGTGATGGCATTATGTGGGTAGACATACCACTTTGAGATAAGAGTTCAAGTATTGAACCTTTTGCGCTTGACTTAAAACCAGCTCGTGAAGTCCGTCATCCGTTGTGGCAGTTGGCGACTCAATCTCAAGCATCTTATCGCTCGTCTCATTATGAGAGAATGCCGAGGGTCCGATTTGTTGAGAGACGAGATTGCGAACAATCTGAAGGAACGATATTGATGCAGCGCCGCCGATGTAGACTGTTAATACTTAGTCAATATCCTTCAAGGGTAATGTTTCCCGGGTCGTCGGTCTCACCTCTCTCACCGCGTGAGTTCAAGAGCATCCGTGGATTCGTAGCAGACGTCGCATCCTGCCCATCCTTTTCCTCATCCTGCTGCGAATGCGACGGAGAAAGCGGTCGATAACTCTCCTCCTCCACCGGTTGAACACTCTGGTTCGACGAAATACTCATCCGTTCCGTAGCAGCAGCTCTCTCCGCCCTCGCCCTCGTTCTGGATCCTCTAGGCGCATACGTAATAAAACACTGCGTCTGCAGCCCGCGACGAACACATTGAGTACAAGGTGCTGTGCCGCTACATCGCTTTTTCGTTTCGCGACAGAGATTGCATGCTTCTGCTGCTCTTTGGCGTTGATGGGCTGGAACAATTGGGCGAGGCATTGTGGTGGACGTAAGAGGTAAGTTGATAAGGAAAGCTTTCAGGTTCCGACGGAACGGCAGATGATAAGCTGTCGGGGTGAAGGCACTAACTTTTATGAAGGTAGGGGTTCAATTTGCGGGGTATCGCTGATGATAGCGCTGGAGCTTGTTGACTCAGCGGGTGCAATACCGAATGGTCCGCTACTGGTGCTCGTTTAGAACGGGAATAGCGGTCTACAACAGCATGTAAACCGGGCAGTTTGAATATTTGGGTCAGTTACAAATCTGCAGAGTTACTTTTACTGCAAACTTTACTCAAACTGCATTTTGACTTTTACAATCCGATTATTTGATTGATATACTCTTGGTGGTGAATAATAGCGTACCTCATCAGTGCATAGACGTTGCTACAGCGGTTTCTAAGGTGAGTTTGCAGTTGGTTGTTTGTCCTTGCTTGCCTACCCGAGCTGGCTGCTTTACTACTCTGTGAATGGAGTTAAAAGGAAGGAGCTGGCCACCATCAACCCAGACCTCATCAGGCACCATCAGTTACTTCCCAAAATGCAAACACCTAACTTCCACTTGCAACCATGGAGAGTGCATCGCATAATACACCCGACTCTCTCTCCCAAGTCTCCCTCCCCCATCTTCGACTCTACACCGAACCCTTCATCTACCAGCAGCATGGAAGACCTTGGTAACAACAACACGCCTCATCTCCCCGAGAACCCCGAGGAGGACCTGATATTCTTCGGCCCCGACGCCTTGGGTGACAACAACGTTCCTGATCCCCCTCACCAGCCCGACCGTGACCTGATAACCTTCGGCCGGGAGGAATTTAGTGACAACAACACGCCCGCTGCCCCTGCTCCCCCCGAGGAGGACCTGATCACCTTCGGCCCGGAGGACTTTGGCGACAACGACAAGCCTAATCCCCCTCAGAAGCCCGAGCCCGACCTGATATTCTTCGGCCCGGTGGAAAAAGGCATTTCCAATCTCACTATAGCACCTTCTCCCTCCCCCGAGCCCAAAGAGGGCGCATTCATCAAATTCGTCCAGAAAGACATATCTGATCTCGCCTCTGCAGCCTCCCTGACCAAACCCGAGAAACAGTCACTCGACCATGCCATCAGCGCATGTATGGAAGGTTGGGGTCACGAAGAAATCCCCGAAACGCCCAAATGGCAAACCCAACTCGGTCTAAACAACTCTCCCTTCGAATACTCGGTTTCCTTCGGTCTCAAGTCAGGCAAGAAGCAGGTTCAATTTCGGTTTGAACTTCTAGCCGAAGAAAACACCCCCCAGGCAATGCAAGAAACCGCCAAAAAGTTCAATGAGAACCTTAAAGACACAGATCTCGATGTTCTCTTGTGGGGATTCGGTATCATCAGATACATCTTCTTTCTGCCCAATCCCATTGGGAAGTTTACAGCCTGGTATGGCTATGACGATCCTATTTGGAAGATCTATCTCGATCCGCAAGCCCAAGGTCAGGATAACGCGGGTCGCCTCATCTCTCAAGCTCTTCATCATCTGGACATGACCAAGGCCTGGCATGTGATTGACGACACGATGCAATTCGGGTCCGGACTGCCTATCCGCCTCGGCATTGATCTCGTCGACGAAAAGGTTGCACGAGTTGAAGTCGTCGTTGACTACTGGGGACATCCAATCAAGAATTTCGCACACTTCGCTACGGAGAGATACTACCCACGAAACAATGAGATTGTGACTGAAGATGAAGTCGTACGACTGTGCAAGATTCTTCTGGGTGTTGAAGATGAAGATGTGGCGTTCGTTGGGGAGCCTCCTCTCGTGTCGTACTCATTTACTCGCACAGCGAACCGAGATGTTGAGCTTGATACGACTCTTCACATTCCAGTTTGGCCGTACATGCACGATGATGCGCAGTTTCAGAAGAGGGTGGAAGAATGGATGAGGGGATTGTCGCATGTTTTGAGTCAACAGCAGATTGACAATCTTGTTGAGGGGTATCGGGATTGTTTGATGGCGGTTGCTCGGCGACCATTGGAAGATGGAAGTGGTTTGCACTCTTGGTTTTCTTTGAGGGATAGTAAGAAGCATGGAGATATGGTTACAGTTCATTTTTCGACGGAGATGTATGGTGCTTTGCCTGTGAGGGAGTCAGTGTCGGAGGAAATCAATGAGTGAGTAGCAGAATTATCTTGAGACTGGAGACGCCCAATAAAATGGTCGATTAAAATTGGGCAATAAGAAGTCAATAGAATTATATTCATTATCACCAGAATCATTTTGATTGATATGCGATTCAATTGCTTCTTTGACTATTCCCAATTTGCCAATATCATGAAGTTTGTTAGTGCCTGACTCATCACAAAGGGCAAGCGCAGCCGCAAACTAGTGGATCTCCGCCCTTTCTGAACATGTCCGAGTCTTCGCCGCAACCCTGCAACCCATGACCTTTTCATCTTTTATCCATCAAAAATGGCAGAAATCAACGACATCCTTCCGGAAATAGACTTTTCGTCATTCAATGAACCAGATACCATATCACCAGGCATTCTTCAAGCGTCAGCCGCCCCGCCAAAAATCGGAAATCGTTTCTCGTCGGAGAGTGTCAAGATTTTGAGGAATTGGTTTGCGGCGCATGAGAGGCATCCTTATCCTAGTATTCAGGATGTGCAGGACCTTCAGGAACAGACGGGGCTTAATAGGCAGCAGGTTACCAATTGGTTCGCCAATGCGAGACGGAGAGCAAAGGTTCATCTTTCGAGACCGAATTCGCCAATGTACGACTCTGGTAATTCTTCGGGGAATCATACACCCATAGATACGCCTAGACGAAGACCGACACCTGCTCCATTCGAGTACATGAATCCGTTGCAGAGATGGGCTAATTCGCCCCCCGAGCATGAAGCTGCTACCGTGGATGATATTTCCCGTGCGGTGGCGGCTTTTGGGAGACAGGGTCGTACGAGGAGTAATGGGTCGTCCATCAGCAGCAGAGGAACGTCTGTTTCTTCTCACGACTCTGGATCGTACAGTTCTGCTCATTCAAAGCAGTCTTCTACTTCTTTTGACATTTTCAAACGACACAGTCGGAGAAGACGCACGAAATTGAGAAGACAAGAAGTCAGGACGAATTTGTTGCAGGCGCAGAATACGTACCAGTGCACATTTTGTACGGAAACATTCAAGACGAAATACGATTGGCAGCGTCATGAGAAATCTCTTCATTTATCACTCGAGAACTGGGTTTGTTCGCCAAAAGGTCCAACAGCAATTCATCCAGAACAAGGTCTCCTCTGCGTATTCTGCGGCGCCAAAAACCCCGACAAAACACATCTCGACAGCCACAACCAAAGCGCGTGCATCGAAAGACCCATCGAAGAAAGGACGTATCACCGAAAAGACCATCTTCAGCAACATTTGCGTCTAGTTCATATGTCCAAGTTTTTGAAATGGCCTATGGATGAGTGGAAGGTTATGACGGAGGAGATTAAGTCGAGGTGTGGGTTTTGTGGTGTTGGGCTTACCACTTGGGCGAGTCGTGTTGATCATCTTGCGGATCATTTCAAGGCGGGGAATACGATGGAGCATTGGAAGGGTGATTGGGGGTTTGAGGCTAAGATTATTGATCGCATTGATAATGCTATGCCGCCGTGTGAGTATATCTCAGAGGGTTGATGATTCTTGCTAACGGAGCTCATCAGACCTCATCCATCACGAACGAAACTCTCCGTTACCATTTGCCGCTACAAAAGGACCAGCAGATACACCAACGAGCGCATACGAATTGATCAAACTCGAACTGGAATACTATATGCAGAATCGGCATCAGTCCATGCCTCCCGATCCCGAACTTCACTTTGAAGCATGTTCCGTCATTCTCGGCGCTGAGATCATCTCAATCAACCCAGCGTCTTCATCTCCGTCTTGGTTATGGGATATATTCATGTCCGCCGTCGAAATCGCTAATCAAGCCCGTCTACGACCAACGAAACAACTAGCCGAGTCAAGATTGAGTCAACTGAAGATCAACGGAAAGGGGAATATCTTTGAGAATTGCGAGTTGGAAGCTGCGTTGCAACAGTACATGGCTGCACATATTTCCATGGGTCATTTTCCATCGGATGCAGAGCTACAACAGGAGGCATGCAATGTGCTCAGTCGATCAGAAACATCTTCACCGAACCCTTCGAGAAGATTTCTGGATTTTCTGATGAGGTTGGTTTGGAGTTCGACGCTTTGGCTTGCACCAGTGAGACAACGCGCTTCAGCTATTATTTCACTGAATGAGTCGATGAATGATTCTTACTTTCCATGGCAAACGGATGCTTTGATGCCGTTGGATTCATCAATGGAATTGGATATGTCGTTGACACAGCCCTGGATGGAGAATCGATCACTTTCTCCTGAGGGTGTACCTGAATTACCTGCGATATCAACACAAATACCGGAAAACCGAGCATTGATAAGGGACAAGGTTCGAACAGCGACACCATTCTTTATAAACGACAACAACAGCTATAGACGATTGAAGAGAGAACTGTCTAGATTTGTTATGACGACAATGTCACCGAATAATCCAAATAGACATATTCCAAGCGACGACGAACTCAAATACCAAGCAAGATGGATTTTATACGACGAGTAAGTTTTACCACTCAGATTTCGATTCATACTGACACTTTCAGTGACGACCCATGGAACCAAACACCAGTCGACAACGCAGAATGGCTCCAAGAATTCAAACGCGACGTCGGTCTCCCAACTTAACGAGAAACAGGACAAGCCCCAAGATCCCTAGCAACAGGCTCACTCTCAATCGAAATATCAAAGTCGAAAATATCCATCGGAATACCCAGAGTGGTGCAAACGTTGGGAATGTCGACTATACCAGCAATGGCTCCTCGAATTGGCGCACAGGACAGGAGGAGATAGATTTGTTCACCAGAGTAGCCTGATAATCAGCAATGTATAAAAGTTTAGAGGAATGGAATCTTACCGAATTGTTTGAGATATTCTATCGCTCGCAGACAGGATTGTCTGTATGCGATTGTTGCGTCCATAAAGTGCTGTTTTCCGTTTTCGTCGACGGAGAAACCTTCGAAGGTGAGGTATCGGGAGGGACTGAAGGTTGGACCCATGTCTCCTGGGCGATAGACTGGACTTTTGAGGCCTCGTGATTTCATGCCTCCTTTGATGAGGTCGAATTTGATAGTGATGATGCCGGCCTAATATGTTAGCAGAGTCATTGAAGGGTTTCCAGAACTCACCATCTCAATTGCCCCGCAGAAACTAATCTCTCCATCACCCTGACTAAAATGAAGATCTCCAACAGAAAACTTGGCTCCCTTGACATGAACAGGAAGATATGTCTTTGATCCTCTAGAAATATTATTAATATCACAATTTCCTCCATGCTCAGGTCGTCCAGGGATAGTCCTAGCACCCTCCTTGGCAATTCTCGTCATGACATCACCCTTTGCTTGTCCACCGTGAGCATTCATCTCGTTGGGTGGTTGAGCGACCACTTGATCAGGGTGCGAATCAGCCAGTGAAGTAACAAGTTCACCCTCACGTTTGTTCCATTCAGCGAGGATCTCAGCGGATGGTGCACAGCCGAGAATACCGGGATGAATCAGTCCGGGAAATCGAACACCTGGGATATGACGACTAGAGCAGTAAACACCGTCGAAATCCCAGATTGCTTTAGCAGCATCAGGATAATGCTCAGAAAGAAACCCTCCGCCATTCTTCTTTGCAAAAATACCAGTGAAACCCCAAGGTGAATGATCAAAAGGTTGAACATCCGTGATATTCACGACGAGTAAATCACCAGGTTCACTACCCTTGATGTCAAAAGGTCCAGTGAGATAGTGGATCTTTGTAAGGTCCACATCGCGAACATCATCAGCGCTATCGTTATTTCCGATTTGTCCGCCTGTCCAGTCGAGACATTCGATCTTGACTGTCTCGCCGGGTTCGACGGTTGCGATACTCGGGACTGGTTTGTTAGAGGGGTTGATGAATGGATGTGCTCATCAATTGAGGGGTCTTACCTTCTGGATGCCATCTGTTGTGGAGGTATGGCTGTTCAGCAGCGGGAACGTCGAAGGAGACAGATTGAGCGGTTCTGATCTTGCGAGACATTTTAATGATGACTTTGAATTTTCAATTCAAGATGATAATGATTCGATTGACTCAGCTTAATTGAGTTTGTATCTTTGGTTAAATACCTATGTCGTAGAGATACTGTCTTATCTCGGCATCCACCTCCGCACTCTCCGCACGATAAGAGATAAGCTCATGCAGGTGACGTCCCTTCCAGATAAAGAAGGTGGTTGCATGTCAGGAAAGGGCGAAACTCGTGACACAGTAAAGATACTGTGCTGTTGTTTGTCTATCGCGGGGTTAACGTTATATGAAGCTATCGCATCAACTCTCAACGTTGTCATCTTTTTTTTTGTGTGTGGGTATCTCTCTGGATACTAACGTTATCAATTGTTTCTGTGAATATCTTCTGGAAGGTGGAGACCAACGTTGTCATCAGAAACCTGGACTAATAACGTTATCGTCCAAACAGTGACCAACCACCGACTATATATAAGCCTTTCGAGTTGCCGAAATATCTGTATAAGCCAAAGCAACACAGTAAAATCGCTATCAAGTACGAACATGTCTATCGAATATCATTCCCTCGGCGATTTCAAGCTTCAGAGCGGCATCGTTCTGCCAAATGCTTTAATCGCCTACAAAACATTCGGCGACTCATCTTCCCCCGCTGTTCTCTACCCATCATGGTTCTCTGGAGAAATCAAGGATAATGAATGGCTCATCGGAGAAGACAAGACACTCAATCCAAAGAAGTACTTCATTATCATAACAGCTCTTTTCGGAAATGGTCAATCTACGAGTCCTTCCAACACGGACATCAGTCTCTTCCCTGATGTTTCCTTCTACGACAATGTTCGTGCTCAGCATCAAGTCATGAACCATCTTGGTATCAAACATCTTCGTGCTGTGCTGGGTTGGTCGATGGGTGCTGCGCAGAGTTTCCAGTGGGCTACGCAATACCCTGATTTCATGGACATTGTCGTTCCCTTCTGCGGTTCAGCGAGAACATCTCTTCACAACCAAGTCTTCCTCGAGGGTGTGAAATCTGCTCTCCTCGCGGCAAAAGGTCAATCTTCAGCTGGCAGTTGCCGCGCTGGAACCAACGACACAAAATGGACCGACAAGGAGAAAGAAGTTGGTTTGAAGGCCTTCGGTCGAGGGTACGCAGGATGGGGTTTCTCGCAAGCGTTCTACAGAGAAGAACTCTTTAAAAAGTTCTACGGCGCAGCTGATCTCGAGACATTCATGAAAGAGTTCTGGGAATCTTGGGCGCTGAGTAAAGATCCTGAGAATTTACTTGTCATGCTTCAGACATGGCAGAGCGGCGATGTAAGCAAACAGGAGCCTTACAATGGGGATTTTGAGAAAGCTATGGGTGCTATCAAGGCGAGGATTCTTGTTCTTCCCAGCAAGACTGATCTTTACTTTCCGTGAGTACCTTTTTATTGGGGTGGTGAATTATGCTAATTGTTATAGGCCTGAGGATTCGGAGTACGAAGTGAAGTGTATGGGGAGTAATGCTGAACTTGATGTTTATCCTTCTATTTGGGGACATTGGGCTGGTGGGCCGCCTGGGAATATGGAGGATGTTAGGTGGTTGGATGAGAGATTGAGGAAGATTTTTGATGAGGCGCCGGTTAGAGGCTAGTGGTCTCGTGTTTGATGCGTTAGATATCGTGTCGTTATTCCTGTCTAGGTATTCAAGGTTCTAGAACAACTTCTAGCGTAGTAACCTCTCCTCGATGTCCTTCGCCTAAAGATGCCATATCAACTCGTCATCGGCATTTGATACCAATCTCCTATCACGTGTCCCCCCAAAGATAACACACTCCAATTGTCCAATCATTCTTGATCAATTCATTCTTACATGTTCATGTCGAAACAAGGCGTGACTACACTGTACTAGATTACCCCAGCTTGTCAAATTAAGGCGGCTCTAGCTTGTTGCGCTAAGGCGGATTGTCACGACAAGGCGGGTTTTCCCCACACCGCCCCTTGCCGAGAGATGGAAGCTTTGATCAGATGAGGAGTTTGAATCATTACATGGTCCGTGGTCTTAATTATCGATATGTGAATTGGAATAGATGTTGAGAACGGTGGGAGGGAGATGAATGAGAAATGGTGAAGAAGGGTGGTAGAAGCAAGCCATCTCTCAGTATCAGTAGTGGCTATCACTGTCACGATGCCATCAACTTCAAGGAACAAAGAAAAGAACCCTGATATCACAATGATACAAACATGAACCCCTCATCGCGGGGTAAAGACCCATCAAACACGGCCCCAACACCGACGATACCGTTAGTTCCTCTCCAACCATCCACGAGACCATTCTCATTATCAATCGTATCAATCCAGGGTATCATCGGCTATCTAAGTTCATTCTTTGTTCAAAAAGGGCGTAAACGGAACCCCTTCCGGCCACGATCCAAATTCCGGCCTCAATCTATATAGCAGAACCTTCTTCCGCCGTTCCTTCCTTCCGTTCAGATCATCAACAAGCCTTCAAACAAAAATGGCAGCTGCAAACACCCTCTTCCCTTACCTCCGCAAGGACCCTTCTGAACTTCCAGAAGGTGAAGATCCTTTCACCATCACAACCCGCACAGGCTATCTTCCCTTTTCACTCCCTCTTACCAAACTTCCATCCCAATTCGACGCCGTCTCGAATCTTCTTGATGAGATTCCTATTCAGAAACAAGATGGTACTCCAGGTCTTCTCGCTACGTATGGACTTGGTGATGTTATCGACAATGGCGGTCTTCCTGATTTGACGCATGAGATTGATAATCTTGTTGTCAAGGGAACTGATAAGAAGGATATGGCTGCTATTACGGCTGCGTTCCGTGATTATAGCTTTATTGCTTCGTCATACCTTCTTGAGCCGTGTTGGGAGCATTACTCCAAGAGTGGTGATGGTGGGTATGGGCTTGGAAGATTCACTCTTCCCAAGTGTATCGCTGGCCCTCTTGTCAAGTGTGCAGAGATGTGAGTTTCCTCTACCTCCACTCAAACATCTTTCTCCTCCCTTTATTCAGCATCACTAACTTTTCAGCCTCGACATTCCTGCTTTCATGTCCTACGCCGCTTCCTACGCTCTCTACAACTACTGGCTCGTCCATCCCGAACAAGGTCACGATGACTACAACAACATCCGTCTCATCCGCGCTTTCGAAAAGGGTCTCGACCCCAAGTCTTCCGAAGCAGGTTTCATCCTCACACACATCCACATGGTCGCTCAAACAGGCGGTCTCATCGAAGGAGCCGTTGACCTCCTCGCCGCAACCGAGAAGACAAACACTACTGAAGCAAAGGCTAGTTTGGAACTCATCCTCAACGCTATGCAAATCATCGAGACAAATATGGAGGGAATGTGGAGTCAGTCTCTTCCCAAGGATTATATGACCTACCGAACCTTCATCTACGGCATCACCAAGCAGTCCATGTTCCCTGATGGTGTGGTTTATGAAGGACAGTACGATGATAAGCCTCAATTCTTTAGAGGTGAATCTGGTGCCAATGATGCGATTATCCCTCTTTTGGATCACATCTGCGAAGTCCCCATGCCCAAGAACCCCTTGACGGAGATTCTCATCGAATTCAGAGAATACCGACCCAAGCCTCACAGAGCATTCCTCAAATACGTCCGCGAAACAGCCGTCGACGTAGGTGTACGAGACTTCCTCACAAAATCCGGCGACATGGGTCTAGCAGTTCTATACCTTCGTCTTCTCGACCACATTCGAAGTTTCAGATGGCGACACTGGATGTTTACCCGCGAGTACATCATCAAGCACACACTCCATCCCACAGCTACAGGAGGAAGTCCGATTATCACATGGTTGCCTAACCAGCTCGGTGCAGTGATGGATCTGATGGAGGAGGTAGCAAAGGGATCTGGTCTTTGGGCGGTTTTGGAGGAAGGTGTTTGGAATGGTGGTGGTTCTTTGACTCAGGAGGATTATATCTTGGTCAAGAAGATTATGGAGAATGTTGTGACCAAGAAGGCTCAGTTGACCAAGGAGGTTAACAAGTATTGCCAAGATCGGGGGGTTTAAAATGAATTTGGGGCATGGATTTAAAGATTTAGATGCGTTGAATTGAAGTTTTGCAACAATTGAGGTGCATTGAATGTGACTATGGAGCCTGTATGGAGCCTTTGGTGATGTCTTTAATGGATCCTAGATCTTCTGAAGTCTGTGATCTTTGCGACAATCCCACAATGGAGTCTGGTGACGTCTCATGGATCCTCCCAAGTCGGCGATCTTGCGGCAATGTCAATGGAGTCTTTATGGACTCCTCTTCAATGGAGTCTGAAGTTTGCGACGATGTTTTACAAAGCCAGTCAACTGTGGACGTGGTGGAGCGGTCAACTCAACCCCCACGGCATCCACTACCGCTAAGTTATCTGCCAGGATCATTGCCTATCTTATCAGCAACAGCCGATGATTCTGCCGCCTGCAAAATTTGCGCGCCAATGAACGTCGATCGCAAAACTACTCCAAATTTTCTCCAAAAATGAAGATAAAGTGACGTAAATTGAAAAAAAGTTGCTGGACCAAAACATCCGATCAATCCATGACGTTGCATGTCAATCCCGGCGCCTCCGCGGCCCGATTGTTGATCACAGAGACGATAATTGAGTCATAAATATCATATATATTTGTAATATACACTAAATCGCTAATAAAAACATTTCATTCGTTCGCTTAAGCGATGGGTTCGCAGGTAAAGACACCTCGGACTTCGCCATGGTGGAACTTGAGGATCTGGGACACATTAGTAAGAGGTTACTGTCATTGGGAGGAGGCAACTTACAATATCGTCAATTGAGGCGTAGGTTCCGCCGACAAGGACAATCATGCCGATGAGGAAGATGGCACCATTGGCGATGGCGAGAGGAAGGTTTTCCTTGGAGTACCAAGATCCCTTGCGGATGAGCATGAACCACATGATGGCAGGGAAGTAAAAGGTGAAGCCTGAGATGAACAGGGAAGAAGAGATGGAGAGAAGATCGTTGAAGAAGGGAATGGCCTCGGCGATGACGAATGCGACAATCGTGATGACGGTGACGAGAACCAACCAGCTGATCCATCCCATCTTGGTGTTGATGTAGCGGATGATGCTGTCCTTGAACATGCGACCGTGGATGTAACGACCAACGACTGTGGTGTTGATGGATCCAGAAATGAAGATGACGGGAAGGGCAACACCAAAGGCAATCTTGGAGATGAGAGGACCAGCAGAGAGAAGGGCGGGAGACTTGACATCCTGACCGACAAAGGCATAGATGAGGGCACCAGTAAGGGTGTAGATACCAATCTCAATAAGACCAAGAGCCCAGATAGACTTGACGTAGTCACGAGGAGTGTGCATCTCATCCATGAAGCTGAACTGGCAGACAGCAAAGGAGTAGGCAAAGACAATGTTGGTGATGGCGATGAAGGCGTCGGTGAAGCTGAGGTTCTCCTTGGGCCAAGCTGACCAGTTGACGGAGGACATGCCGCCGACAGACTCGCTGGCTTGGATACCCGTGGCGATGATGGTGATGCCGACAGCGAGGATGATGGAGACAAAGTCGATGTAACCGAGGATGGCGACTTCAGCGAATGAAGGAGGGATAGCGACGATGAGGAGGATAATGGCAGAGACGACACCGAAGACGACAGAGCATGTTCCATTGTCGGTGAGGTTGAGGAAGGCGATGGTTCCTGTCAAGCAGTGGGATCCGACGAGGAAGATGAGTTGAAGAGAGAACATGACACCGACGAGCTACAAATGTTAGTAAACATCATCATCAATTGACTGTAGAGTAGACATACCTCGTATCCAAACTTGCCAAACATAAGTCTACCAGCATCGGCATAGTGAGAAACCTCAGGATAAGCAAGCTTAACCTGACCAACAACATGAGAAGTGTAAATAGCCACGAATCCAAGACCAACGGTAAGAATAACACCAGCAACCATACCAAGAGTAGCAAAAGCAGAAGGAAGAGACAGACAGCCAAGAGCAATAGCCTCAACGATGAGGACTACTGTCAATCGCTTCCATCCTAGACGGTGGAAGTGGGCGTTTCCTTCGGCGGCTTTTTGCTTCTCCATGTCGACGACCGCAGACTCGCCTGCGGCGTTGTCGAACATGTCTGGAACTGGTTCTTGGTGTTTCTTGCCATGGGAGGCTGTGGTGTTGATTTGGTCTGCCATTGTTGAAGTATGGAGTTGTATGAGGAGGTGGAGGAGGAAGACAGAGGAGGAGATGGGTTATAAAGAACAAGACCAGAGATAAGAAGAAGAGAAGAAACCGAGAATGAGGCCGATCTTTGTAGTTAAGAGTCAGTGGGGACAAGATACGGTCCACAGAGTCTGGCCCAGTTTCTGTGACATGTTGAATCTCCTCACAGACACTACCCCAGACCCCGATGCGTGGCCATGTTGATTCCCCAGGTCATATCCACAGAACTGTCGCATGGAAGAGGTTTCTCTCTCGTAAATGAAGCTCTATGCGGTGCCGAAACTCCGTGTCATGAGGCTCGAGCTTTGCTTTACATTACATAAAGTGGATCACGAAAGAGCCTCACCAAGCCTTTTGCTTGGCTGCAGCCCTGTTTGCATTAGTCAAGGAAAACTCCCCGATGGAGTCTCTCAACTGTTTTTTCCCATTTTTCCCCCAGATATTTTGGCAAGATTCTCCGCAAAGAGGCGAGAGATTAGGTTGAGGAGTAGACTGCACGTTTTACGTATCATAAACTGTTCAAATGCGGAGAGAAGACACTCTGTTCTGTAATGTTCTTCAACTGCCGTAGACCTTCCACGATTGCCAAGTACAGGTACGTTTCTTGGCCACTCAGCTCCGTGACAATATCGCACGAGTCTGTACGTCAGTCGCATCCGAAAAGATTTTTACCCGGCTTGGCCGACTTATCTTGGTCAAGACACCGCTTGAGAAATGTTCTCGAAGGGATACTAGCCAGGGGTGGAGACACTTCAATTGGTTCGTGGGGATGTGATGATAAAGGTTTGCAGGGGATGAGACTTGTAAGCATGCACTGACCATGAGCGTTTTCTGATAGCGCATGGTACGATGGACGGGCAAGTTGAGGCGCGGCTAATCACTTGACTCGGGCGGGTGATTAGTGAGCGTGCCCTGTTACGAGCGCTGTATTTCAGGTGACGAAGAGCGCCACTGATGCTGCTGATAATCACTAAGAATTGGGTGAGTAACCGCTAACAGGAACTGCTAAATTTGGAGAATTGGGGAAGCTACAGCAGACACCTCACCTCATCTCTCACTGTGATAACAGAACGAGCTCTCAATTAACCTTCGGCATTCGGTGTCTCCTACCTGATCAATGCATTACATCGCCTATCTAAGGCCTATCTTGATTACAATAACCAGATACAAATCCGTCATTAAAAAGTCTCGCATTGGCCGCTTTGCATTTTTCTCTCGTAATATAACTGGGGACGAAAAAATTGTGCGTGAACAGACCAGGTAGATCTACGAGTCAAGGGTTCCGCAAACAGCCGACCCCGATATAAGCATCAAAGGTTAGTGGTGTTTTAGGGGTTAGTGAGGTTTGAGGGAAAGTAAGGATGGCTTCAAACTAGGGATGGACCGCTAGAGGATCAATGACAAACAAGTTGGGGAAATGAGGAATTTAACTTTTTTCTGACGCGGCAGTTGATGTTCGGTAGACTCGGTTTGGGGAGGTTATACAGGGGATTGCTCGGTGCAGTAAGTATTTTGCCGATCAGCTGACGTAGGGTAGGTTGATGATGAGAATAAGAATAAGGTAGACAGCTTGTATCTAGCGTCAGATGAAGTAAATATGATAGTCTAAATTCTTTGTAATTATTTAGGTCTTATTTATGACGCTGTTCTTTCAAGATTGGTCGCGGATAAAGTGGTTGGTGAGAGTTTGAAGAGGATACATGGTGTTGAGGCTGATCTCATGATTGAGTCTGGTGTTTTCTCACCATGTGTAATTATTCTCACCACCACTCACTCAATTAGTTCTTAAGTGAGGTCAATAAACAGTAATTGAGGCTAAAACAAGATATATAGTATGAGAATAAGCTCTAACGCCCGTCAACGTTGATGACGCCTCACCTGCTTACCCCGACATCGCAGATAAGGCTGAACCATGAACCCGGATCCCAACTACATCCACCAGTTCATGATCAACTGCATACAGGGACTCATGCGGCTCTATCCGACTTGGCATCACTCGCAGACTAATGATATGCATATCTTGTGGATCAAAAAAAGCATTAGGTAAATCTGTGATTATCACCGTGTTGTTTTAGTTTGTACGCCTTCCAAGAATCTTTATAGTGGATCAAACAAATTACTATTAATAAATCTAACGCTGGATATCATTTTCATCTCTCATAAACGCCATTCCTCTCACACATCTTTCCCTCAAACATCTGGGCTTCCCATAACAACCTGTACAGGAACCACCAAATCAATCTTGACATCTCCCTCAAGAACAACCTTGACAGCATACGCTCGAGAAATAATACACGAGTGAAACGTTGGTACAAACATTTTATCTTCTGGTAGTGTGAATGGTACTTCGAGGGTCGCTGTGTGGAAAACTGGTGATGTTTTGGTAGACTGCATATCCAAATTCTGCGTCCATTGGATCTTGGTTTCGGTTTTTGGAAGAGAGACGGAAAAGGGATATCCAAAGTTGGCTACTTGTGAACCGTGGGTTGGGAGCGCTCGCATCGGTTGATCGCGGAACCATGTATGAGATTGGATCTTCAGAGACGCAGACACAATTTGAGGAGGAATAACATCTGCGGATGATGGTTCAAAGGTAAAGCTGATAGGAACAGATGATCCACTAGCTTCATATCCCTCTTTGCTGAGATGGATAGCAGCTGGTTGAGCCGCTACAGCAGAGATTCGTCCCTGGGATGTAGAAAAGATATTCTTTTTCACTTTCTTCGACTTTTCAATCTTGTACAAATCGTCTCGTTCGGTGATGTTCAGTGGAGGTTCTTCGAAGGATGTAGGAATGACGTTGATTCGATGCAAGTTTCCGAGAGCAATGTTGTATCCGTCTTTGGCGCGTGTGAGAACAAAGGCCTTGATGCTGTATCCTACTCGTGCCATATCTGGTGCCATATCATCCTTTTCCCAGCCACGCAGGGTTGGGGGTAGAGACATGTGTCGTTCCCAGATATCTTCCGAGTTGGTCTTGTGCGTGCATGCTTTGGATGTGAGATGAGCTGGAACGTTGAAGATGAAAGGAAATGTATATGTCGTTCCGGCGGAGAGGACTCGGGTGGTTGGATACTCGGATTCGTCGATGGGCATCTCAAGACGGAGGAATCGATGGGTCGTCATGTGTGTCATATCAGGACCATCCCTTCTCGTCTCACTCATTCCGTCAAGAGAGATATCAACATGATCGAAACGAGTGTTTCTTGAAGGTGTGATACTAACCACCCCTGAGATTTCAGAGTTGGTAGTATAGACCTTGGAGTTAAAGTGACCATTGATGGAAATTTGTACTTCAGGTTTTCTGGACATCTTTCCTTTTAGAGTAGATGCCAAAGTAGCAGCTCCTCCCCAGGGAGAACTTCCATTCTTATGAATGCCGAGATGTTCATACTCTGGAGGAGTTTGAGGAAGTTTGTCCACATGGACAACAGACGAGAAGGCCTTATCAGTAAGAGACATGATTACTGAGAGATGAGATTGAGATAATTATTTGATCGAGAAAAGATAAGATGATGACCAGACTTATATATATAACATGTTCTTACGCCCTGTTGTGATTGACCCAGTGACTGATCCATCTAGTTCGACAAGTACAAGTTGTAGGGCGTAGACACGGGATCCGACCCCGGATACATACAGTACAACTGTGCGTCATCTTTTAAGGTGAAATCTAGTGAAAGTCTGTAGTCTAAGCTTATTCAGATTTAAGAGTCGAGGTTTATTTACTGCTTATGGCCGTTTTATCCGATTTTCAAGATGCTGTTTTATGTCGTGAATGTCTACAAGTTGTATCTTGACCCACTGTAGATGTTTTGAACAGTGGAGTTTTGTACGTAAAAATCGAGTCATCTCCAGAAAATGTCAATTTTTACAGTCTATTGAATACATATTATTACTGTGAACGCTCAATCGTGACTGTGAATGTGCAATTTCAGGCCTCATTCTTACTTTGGTCTCACTGTTGTCGCATTTGTCAGATTTTGAACATTTACCCGTGTCTTACTCCAAAATCCGATAACGGACAGAATTTGGAGAAGCTGAACACCTTTTTTTCGAGTCACCAGACAATTAAAAAAAGCCACAACTATTAAGCGATGATTCGGGACGTCAAACCGAGACTCTAAAGGTAAGTTTTGACGGATTCTCCATTATTAATCCACCAGCGCCCTCCCATGTCTTGTCGAGTACGCCCTGTGATGTAGGTGACGTCCAACGCCTAGACGCCCTTCGATGTCGCAACATTGACATGAGCATGGAACTATCCGTAGGGTGCATGAAATGCATGGAATGAATGCATGGAAGGGTTGGAGTAATTATGCAGGTTATGCACATGATTGAACCCGGATTAATGCAGAGCAGACACAAGGGTGCATGTGAAATTTGTCTTATCTTATCATTCATATCTTATCGTAAAAGTTTGCCCCGCGATGAACACCACAGAAATTATCACCAAAGCCAAACCCCACGCAAACAATTCACCACCAAAATAACCATGTCTTCAGAAACCCCCCTCAAGTCCATCCACAGCCTCGTCCTCGACACAGGCCCGCTCATCAAAAACGACCCTCCCGCGAATACTCTCCGCGCAAAAGCAGAACAACTCTACACCATCCCAGCCGTCATTTCCGAAATTCGAGATGCCGCTACTCGAGCGCGCGTAGAGACTACTCTTCTGCCATTCATTACTCTTCGATCGCCGACCCCCGCAAGTGTCAAGATTATTCGGGATTTTGCCAGACGGACTGGTGATTTGGCCGTTTTGAGTAAGCCTGATATCGATGTTCTTGCGCTTGGGTATGAACTTGAGTGCGAGAGGAATGGAGGTGATTGGAGGTTGAGGAGTATGCCTGGGCAGAAGAGTGTGAATGGAAAGAAGCCTGCCGAGAACAAGCCTGCCGAAGACAACAAGACCGAGGAAAAGGTTGAAGAGTCTTTGGAGAAGGCGGTCGATAACTTGACTGTTGAGGACCCTGTTGCGCAGCCTGTCGAGCAGCCTACAGTTGAAGAGACTGTCGCCGCCGAGACTGTCGCTGAACCCGTCACCGAGACCAAGGAAGAAACACCCGCGGCGTCTACAGAGACCACACAAACACCTGCGACAACCTCAGCCCCGTCCGCCACAGAAACCCTCGAACCCGCCAAAGAATCCGCTCCCACAACATCCGGCGAAAAAGTCGACGAGTCAATCGACGCCGTCGAAGAAGCCTCAGAAGATGAAGCCTCCGACGACGAAGGCGGTTGGATCACACCCTCCAACCTAAAGAAACATCAACACGCATCCTCAGGCGCAGCACTCCCTTCAGCGCCCGTCCAAAAGACCCTTCAAGCAGCAGTTCTCACATCCGATTACGCCATGCAAAACGTTGCTCTCCGAATGAACTTGAACCTCGTCGCTCCCTCGCTCGTGCGCATCACACATCTCAAGAACTGGGTTCTGCGCTGTCACGGCTGCTTCAAGATTACAAAGGAGATGGATAAGCAGTTTTGCCCTTCTTGTGGTCAACCTACACTCAACCGAGTCAGCTGTTCAACAGATGAGCAAGGAAACTTTAAAGTTCATCTCAAGAAGAACTTTCAGTGGAATAACAGAGGAAACGTCTACAGTGTTCCCAAGCCAGTTCACGGTTCATCGAATGGACGTTTGGCGAAGAATGCAGGCGGACAGAACAATTGGGGCACGAATCTTATTCTCGCAGAGGATCAGAAGGAGTTTACAAGGGCGGCTGATGAGCAGAGGAGACAAAAGAAGAAGGATATCATGGATCAGGATTATCTGCCTGATATTCTTACGGGTCATCGAGCTGGTGGTGGTGGAAAGATTCGTGTTGGAGCAGGACGAAATGTCAACTCCAAGAAGAAGCACTAAAAGTACTAGAATAGAAAAGATTTGATTTGAACACTGTTGTGTCTAACGCCCATGACCTCCGTAACGCCGTGATTGCTTGTCTTCTGCATTTGAAGCTGCGATCCTCCAGTTTTCAGTCGATCTAACTAGTATTGTCTTGTCTTATCTTCGATCGTGCGCATAAACCCTCCAAGTCGATTGTAATTTGTGACCGTCGAGTCTTGAGCGAGTTTAGGATTCGATCCGTAGAATGCGACCCTCGGGTGTCGAGTCTAGGATACTATCCGTGCGATGTCGAATTTTTGATCGTTCATTGCGAGTCCGCGACATTTATTCCTCCTCTGCATACCGTCAGTACAAGCTCAATGATACCACATCCCAAATTACTCACTCTGCTGAGTCAAAAGAAGCTCAAATCGTCGCTTAAGAGTAACGCGCTGGCGCGACCACTTGTCATCGGGAGAGAAGCGCGCAGGGTGAGCGGACTTGGTGACCTGTCCGTTGGCAACCTTCTTGAGGGTGTAAAGGCGGTTGCCTTGAGCGTCGAGAGTGTACATCAGATGCATTGCGGCGGTTGTTTGAGTGACGAGAAGATTGGATTGAGTGGTGGTGTTTTGCGGTGCTTCTGGTGAAGCTTCTGTTTGCTTGGGACAGAATTTTTTGACGGGGCTGAGGTCACGTGCGAGGCTTATCGTTATCGGAGCTTGGACTGTGGAGACTTTTGACCATGCATGCTGGCAGCAATCAAGGGCAATTAAACAGCAATTAAACTTACAGCAGTTCCATTTACGATCTTCAATGGTGTTCATTCACAATGACTTCAATTCGCAGTGATCAATCGCAATGTCAACGCAAGAAATAACATTCAAACTAGCTAAGGACAGACGCAGTTGGCTAATATCCAGATCCAAATCCCCAAATCCTCCGATAAAACCGACGATCATCCTCAGATACATCCTGATCCAATTAATCCCTTGATGGGCGACTTCACTTGGTAGGACTGACAGGCTCTCCAACTCGAGCAGTCTTGCTACCAGCCCATCCCTCACGCTCATAAAAGCGGAAGACAAGATCATAATCCTCGAAATCGTGAACGATTCGATCAATTCGTCGATATCCTCGAACAGGATCAACAAGTCGCTTAGCAGCCCAGTTGTTGCTCTCGTCATCTCCCATGCAGTATGGGTTCTGAGCAGCGCCCTTGGCTTCGAACAGAGTCACGCTGAATCGACCGGGCTTGAAGATGTCGACTACATGCTCGATGATCTCGGTGGTCGTGCGTCCGCTCTGTCCACCAGGAACATTGGTCTCGAACGATGCGAACGAACACTGAGGTTCAGGGGTGACGTGAACTGTAAAGTAATGCTCACCCTTGCTTCCTTCGACAGGAGGAACGACACCGTTGGCTGAGAAGCCACATGGACTAAACAGGTAGGCGTCGACGCGGGCATCCGGGTACTTGGATGTTGGGTACACGCTGGAGAGGCCGCAACTCTCCGAAACCACAGTTCCCAATGCGTGACCCTCGGTGGTGAGAGCCTCGACAGAGTCAAGCATGTTGCTGTCGGGATCATCGTTGGCGAAAACGTCCACCTCGTCAACTGTCTCGCCAAGGCCACCGAGACTATCGATGGCTTCCTTGCGAGCATCCTTTGCCTCGGCAGCCATCTTGTCGCTGGCGACCGCACTCGCGTGCGACAGATAGAACTGCTTGGCGTTTTCAGGCTCAAGGTCCGTCATGAGGATTTCCAGGGTCTCATCGTGGTAGCTGCCGGGAGGGGCAGTGAATGGAGCTCCGACGGGAATTCTTCCTTCGATTTCGGACTCGGGAGTGCGAGGAGGTGTGAGGGCCTGCTGATTAGGCGAAGTAAGGTACAGGTACCAGTGATCGCCGTTCATCTTGCCCACCATGTAGGCGCTGCCGCCGTCAAACATGTCGTCGAGGTACTTGACCTCTTGCTTCCAGCTACGGTGAGGACCTTGCTGTTTCTCGGGGAACAAAAAGTTCTTGCGACTGTAGAAGACGCGGTATGGGGTCGCAGCAGCCTGAATATCGTCGGCCGAGTTGGCATTGTGGTAGGGGAAGCCATACTTGGCAGCAATGTGAAGCATGCGCTGAAGACCGAGAAGAAGAGTGGTGGTTCCACAAGTCTTGAGAATGATCTTGTGGGGAAAGACAAACATGCTCGACTCGGAGAGGAGGTAAGCGTCCATGTTGTCAGACTCGAGGACCGACAAAACCTTGCAGTTGACCATGTCAAGCATGGGAACCCAGGTATCAGCTGGAACGGCCTTTAATCCATTGGCAGCGGCGGTAGGAGGCAGAGTCGAAGGACTAGGAGCGAACCAAACCTCTAGAAGCTTCTCAGGACCTTCGAAAGCGTTGGTAGAGTCGAGGTCGGCGGCCACATCGTGATTGATTGTCAGGTGAGGAGTGGCGGAAGCAGGCGAGAAGGAGCAGTTGTTTGGAACCGAAGCGGACAGCATTTTGGCGGCTATATTTGTTCTTTGCCCGAATGGCGAAGTCCGCGGAGCACTAGCTGCCGCTCAAACAGACTATGCGGCGTCTGTTTGAGAGAGTAGGCCCACAGGAATGGGGACTTGTTCAGATGCTGGCGGAGCCAGCAGCAATCGATCGATGGGGTATAGCTAACGTCTCTCGAGGGGACGTTAAGGAGGGCGAGAGCAAAGGTTGTGGAAGAGCTCTGGAGGAATTGTTGGTGGTAGAATTGAGTTTATTCGTAGCGGGTGCTATCGGGGCCTGTAGACGTTAGAGGGTATTCGCAGTGATTCAGAGTAGGTAACATACTTGGATGGTCGCGAGAATAGGAAGCGCAGAAGATCCGTCGGCCGCATAGAAGCCCAGGAAATATACCGGTAGAAGTCTGACAGTCTTGACTGTCGATGTCTTGTAATTAGATCCGTTTATTCGACATTTAACTTGAGTCGCGTGAGGATTGAGTGAGGTTTTTTCGCGATGACGATGCTCGAGTTTTTTTGCCACGAGCAGCGACGGATAAAAAAGTCTGGGGAAACCAAAGCAAACAGATCAGCGAGATATGTTTGTTTTGTTAAAAAGGAATCTCTTGCGGTGAGAGAATTTTGGGTCTCGTCTTAATTTTTTTTACGAGAGGGGCTGGGTGGGTTGGGTTTGGGTTTTCTTCCGCGTCTTTCTAATTTTTCTGATGGTTGACTGTGATCCCGATCCAATGCAATGTGCTAAGGTCTCAATCAGGCGGTGCACCTCTTTGCACCTTGCAACGGAAACACAGCCCGGTCTGGTACTACGTTTATGGTTACAGTTTAGTGAGGTACAAGGTTCTCCAAGAGTACTGTGCTTTACGAGCTGTACCAACGGGATGATTCCCCGAAACTTGTAACCTGGTTGATGTCCATGTTCTTTGATGTCTTGACGCCCAAAGGAGGTGAATGCATGATAATTTTCGGTCTCAGATCAAAAATCCCACCGACGCTGAGCCTGTTTTGGGATGATACAGACAACGTTATGACTGGGTTGGCAAAAGACTTTTTGGTGGGGGCAAGGGCTAGAATCCTTGTTGGCTTGGGTTTGGCCACAGGTATTTCGTCATTGTAGTTGGAATGGTAGACTGTTGGGTTAGACTGTCGGGTAGCTACGAGTAGCTGGTCAGCTAGCCAGGAGTAAGCTGGTGACTCTGACTGTCGCTGTTGACGGTGATTGTACCCGTTTCTCGCATGGTGAATGTACTGTAGCTGTTGCAGAACTAGCTGTTGTGTGCGTGGCAGCTGTGGCTTAACAGACGCGCTGACAGTCACAAATCACCGCATTCGACAAAACACGGCCTTCGGTTCGTCGCTCCGTACTTTCTCATCATGTGGATCAATTCTAACCGGCCACATTAACCAACACCTTGTCCGTAATATCCTTAAACACGTGAAATAGTGAACAATCCCGGTACTTGTCCACCAAGTTCCCTTCACCGTCCTTCGTCTCTGTTTGCGAGATATCCTTCCCTCCGATTGTTGTACCAGACGGGTATGTCGGTCGTGTTCCTTCTTCCAACAACGCAATAAACTGCGCATCCATTGGTACACTCCCCAAAAATGGAACGTGGAACTCTTCGGCCATTGACTTTCCTCCCCCGGATCCAAAAATGTCGGTGCACTCGGAACAGTGCGGACAGACGTAACCGCTCATGTTTTCCACCACTCCTAAAACCCGAATGTTTGTCTTTGTGCAGAAATTGAGTTCTTTTCGTACATCGGCTGTGGCTACTGCTTGAGGTGTTGTAACGACGACTGCGCCCGCGACTTGTCCTGGTGTCGCATCTTTTTGGAGGGTCTCGGCGAGTGAAATATGTTCGTCGCTTGTTCCCGGTGGTGTATCGATGAGTAGATAATCCGTTTCATCCCAGAGAACGTCTTTGAGGAATTGTCGGATCATGGCTGTCTTTTTGGGTCCTCTCCATACAACAGCGTCACCTCTTGCGGGAAGAAGGAATCCCAAACTCATTGCGTGTAGACTTCCGAGGCCTTTTGACTCATCGCCTTCGTGGACGAGTACTGGTGCCCATCCTCCAGGAACTTGAGTGACCTTTGATGCTTCGATTGAGAGCATGCGAGGAATTGAGGGGCCGGTTAAATCGACATCAAGAATACCGACAGAATGACCTTGAGATGCGAGCGACAATGCTAATTGTGTTGTAACTGAAGATTTGCCTACTCCTCCTTTGCCTGAGAGGACCTGAAGGTGTCAGTGGGTGACCATAGGGTAGGATGAGGAGCGTACCAGGACGACGTGCTTGACTTTTCCGAGGCCCATGATGAGATGCTTCTGAGGTGTCAAATGGTATCGCGATTATGGTGATTCAAGCGACGGTGATGTTGAGATAAATGCAAATGAGTGCAATTAAATGAGGCAAGAATTGGATATCGCCTTGATTAGAAAGCCATTTACTAAGCTGTTGAAGAGATTGGCGGAAGGCATGACGATGAGGGGCACACCCCGCTATCGATAGCACTGAACAACTCCGTAGTCGGCAAGAACCTTCTGTAACTACTCCAAATTTGGAAGTCACAGTGGAAGTCACAGTGGTCGAGTCTAGAAGGGTCTTTTTGGAGGTCTAGAAGATCACCAAAAGCAGCACTTAAAACATTCACAGATCATCAACGTTATCAATCAATCGGTTTCATCTCATTTCTAATTATCGCAAAATCATCGCATCTATTATTCATGGCAAATAGCCCCCGGGGTATCTTATCCAGTATCATGATCAAAGCCACTTTTCCGACCGTCCAATATCCAAACGCGCCGTCAAGTCGCCCATGCCACTGACCTTTTGTTCCCAAGGCTTTTCCTGCCAGTCCTTTACCAAACTCCTTTTCCAAGAGACAAAAAATGACAACAGAAGAGATGACTCAAAAAAGGAGACAAAAAAAAAGAAAACACATCCCAGGATCATACGTCAAAGCGCATAACTCCCTGCTCTTGGCGCCTGACAAACCCCTGCAAAAACAGACATCTTATCTCATGCTAATGCCTGCTAGATTGTTTTTGCTGAGGCAAAACTGTTTCTCAACGACTCGTTATTGTTATCTGTGCGTGAGGCTCAAACGCGCGTTCGCTCAACGACTACCCTTGCGATAAGGAGATGCCGAAGGGGGAACTTGAGCTGGAGAATCCATCAGAAATTGTATGGATTGCCGTGTGCACATGACAATAGGCCTGCTCTTAGGACAGTATCCCAAAAGTTGAGCATGCTCGGGAAGAGTCTCGGGGACGGCATCGAGGAAGCGAACAATAGGGCCGCCGTCAAAGGTAAGACCGATTACTTGAGCTTTGTACTCGTCTGCTCCGTCAGATTCCTCATCGGGGTTGACCGAGATTGTGTTACTGTTTGTGTTAGTTGAGGTTTGTTACACGGCAACGGGAGGCTTACGCTTGACTCATAGGAGGACCCATGGCGTCGTCAAAGTCATTCTTACGACGGTTACGATTCTTGATGCGCTTCTTGGTGCAGTCGTGGAAGAGGTGAAGGAAGCCGGCGATAACTAGGACCGGTGTACCTAGAGCGAGGGCCCAGGGTCTGAGATGTTAGTCGATGCAGGGATGAGACTGGGGATGGGACGACTTACGGATGTTGTCGACCCCGAAGGGTATGTGCGAGAGCAAGGATGATACCAATCATGGCAATCAAAGATCCAACTTGAATCATAGTCCATGTAGACCAGTAGAGAGAAATAAGATCCTCGCCATCACAAAATTGAAGAGCAAGAATGGAATACGCTTCCATGACGACAATGACGGTAGAAATAGAGACACATCCAAGACACATATAAACAGATTGCCGTATACGCTTCGTTCGAGCTTTAGAATTATGGCCAAGCTTTTCACCAGCTGCTTGTGCACTATTATTGTTAGATAAATACAAGAATCAAATGTACAAGAGTTGAGAGTTGACATACCGGATATATGTCCACGAAGCAATGAACAAGACTAGTAAATTGGACACAAACATAGTCCAGTAGATAATCTTGAACTGCCATCGTACCATATGAGAAGCAAAGCTGGCATATTGGCGACAGAGTTCAGGGTTAGGCTCTTGTCGAGTAAAGAGAGTCATCTTGGAAGAATGAATGTTTGATGGAGAAGAAGGAAAAGTCTAGAACAGACGGAATAAGCTGGGGTCCTTATACCTGGAGACTGTATCTCTGTGAATCTAAGATATGGAACACAGACCCGCCCATTGCCTTGGTAGACGCGCAATTACACATCTTGGTGTTGCCTGCCAAGAACGCCCAAGAACGACGATCACCCTTGAAAGTTGTGAGTGGATAGTCACAGACACAAATGTTTGCTTGTCACTGTTAGACTCAACTATCCGTCTTGGCTTGAACAAGGGCATTAGATAAAGGGGGCGTTGGGCCACGAGGTTAGGAGTCTGAGCTGATTGGGTCAAGATTAAAGTGAGATCTCAGATTCGTTACAGTGAGATCGGGCAGCTACAGGACCCCTTGCTTCAGAATAAATTGATTGAGCTATGGCTTAAGCCAAGGTTCAGCTTTACGATGGAGGATAATTTATGCCAAGGTTTAGTTACGACAGTGATTAAGCTATGGCATTTTACTGCCAAGGTTGATGTTGAGGCAACAAGTACATACGTATCAAACTACCGTATAATATGGGTCATGATAGGCCAATGAAGCGTATAATATGGAGTCATTGAGGCTGTGTGCCAAGCCGGGGCACAAGCTAGTTCCCCTCTCCGGAGCCTCAGACTAAACTCCAATCTCTTCCGCGGGAACAATCTCTGAAATCTGACCCCAATCTGGGGTGTGTTTTCTGGGGTCCCTGGACAATATCACTGCCCGATAAGAACCCAACGACTCGGTTAAGCCCAGTAATTAAACTATTTTGCTTTTTGTCATTTTAAAAAACATGAAACGTTTCTTTATGACTGGTATGTGCTTTGTCTGGCATGTGCTTTGTTACTCAGGGATGAGAAAAGAGGCAGCCAAGGTGAAAAGTCTGTATGACGGTAACAGACGCTTCTCAATTGTGTCACCCCAACAATGTTCAACTTCGGGACCCAATTCTATCATCAATGCCGATCCGTAGCCAAGAACAGCCTTTCCCGCCCGCAATGGGTGGATCAAACGGCACTTGACCGCCACCAAGGGATACTCTTTCAAGAATGAATCTAGACTCTCTCAGCTAGCCTGTAAATAACATTCATTCACTGGTTGGTTGGGTCTCCATGATCTACCTCCGACTACGACACTGCCCTGACGATGATATCTGGGGATTATCATCAACAATTATCGCCAAGCGTTGTGCAAAACGTACAACGTCGCCGCGTAATCCACGGAGTCCGAGCGACATTTCTCATAAGTGATAAGCCACTTCTGTGAGAGTGTTGACCGTTCCAGATTAACTTTACTTTAACCTTATCAATTGTGTCACCAACGGCTGCTAGGCATGTGAATTCGTCCTCCATGTCGTCACTTTGTCCCTTATCAGGATCGTCGTTTATCCCACTTATCCTTCTATAGCGGCAGTGTAGCGCTGTTTTAATGACGAGTCAGCAATGTCGATCACAGTGGCTATGTTGATCAAACTTCTTGAGTCATTGACGCGTCTGAGACATTGATAATGATAATGATTAAGCTTATCTTGAATTAATCGTGAATCTAGATGTGGCTTTAGATCGCGTCATTCTCATTGTAGATTGGATATAATATCTTCCGAGATCGTCCTCATCGATTATGGTTAGCTTCGGCTGACGTGTAAGAGGCTATGTTCTTGATTCACTGTGATACAGACCATGTACTGAGTAACCTTGTGAGACTGTGCACGGGTTCACGAGTTTCATGCAGATAGCATACGATAGAAATTGATAAATTGATAAATATAGAAGTTTCTTACATTGATCCATACATTGAAACGCGGAGAATTCCAAACTCTGATCTAAGCTTATTTTTGAGTGTAGATGGGGATACAACATAGACCCACGAGTCACCGCTGTTTCAACTAAACTAGACAATGATCGTCAGAACTTCATGGGCGAATGGATCCTTTCTCCACGATGATCTCGGACCCCAGAAGTAACGAGTCACCTGACACTTTGTGAACACTGCCAAGTCTTGGTTTTAATATCAAAGCGTGAAGCGTGGGTTGAACTGAATTGAAGCGTGACTTGTAGTTTTGTGTAATGGAGATATGTCTGAGGCAATGTAGATCAATATTTCCCGCGGGTGGTGGAGTCGAGGAATGTGATATTCTGAAGTTACTTATCCAATGAACCGATAATCTTCCGGAGGTTTCTAAAGTTCTTTGCTTCCGATCATCTACCCCAGACATGATACTGGTCCGCTCCCGAACCTGTGACCCGGACGGGATATTGAACTCCCCCGTCGATCACCTAGGACCTTCCAGAATAAGCCAACTCGGCAACCTTTCTCGCAGCGATATCGCGTCCCTGCTCGCCGGCCTGAATGTTGTTTCCAAGCTCCCTCGCCTTCTGTCGCATAGCCACACTGGCTTCTCCACCGTCGAGAACCTTCATGAACGCTTGAGTGAGATCTTCGACTGTCCAGTTCGGACTTGTGCTCGGACATGCCCAAACTCCGACTCCGATAGTTTCGGCCAGGGCGGCATAGTTGTAACAATCTGCCCACATAGGGAGAACGACGTGGGGGACTCCAGCACTGCAGGGGTTAGCATGAATCGATTGTCAGAGAAGAAACTTACTAGACTGCTTCGTTGTAACAGTTGGCTCCTCCGTGATGGATGGACGCAACGATAAGTCCTGATTCGAGCAACGCGGTGGGATCGACGGTGAGCCACCTTTCCAATTTGAGGCGACCACTCTCGAGGTGCTGCTTGACTGGGAGAAAGACGTCATCTGAGTACTCTCCGACCTTGTTGAATTTCCAGAGGAATTGAATATCAACTTTGTCGAGGACATTGGCGAGTGCCTGTGCCATAATTGCCGCTCGAGATTCAGAGTACTACTTTGTCAGCATTGACCAAAAATCAGACGGAAAACTTACGGCGACCGTGCTACCAAGGTTAACCAATACCGTCGGCTTCTTCTTCAACCATTCAACCAACTTGGGATCTTGCTCTTCAGCCGGAGCTACCGAGAGAACAATCGGGTTCGTGATGGTGACGTTTGACGGGATGTAGTCAACTGGAATCGAAGCTCCCTCGGCGGTGACGGTGATCCACGGAACATCATCGCGGTAGATGCCAAAGAAGTTGATTGGATCCTTGAGACCCTTCTCGCGGAGTGCCTTTCGCTTGCTGACGACATCTGGCATTCTCAAAACTGCGTAGATGAAGCGCATGTTGAGGTAAATGTTTTCCGGAATCTTGGCCCAAGGCACGGGAAACGGCAGACCTGAGCTCATACTGATTTGTTAGTGGCAAAATGTTTCAATCCTGATTGGATTCGCACAACTCACGAAGGATATTTCCAAAACATGCTTCCATGCGGTTGATCTCCGAGAAAGTTGTCAACAGCTTGATTCGGCGTGATGACAACATGCTGTCGGTTCTTGTCCCTGGTGATATCAAGTCCTGGTCGGAACAAAGTATCGATAACAACCACAGCAGGGTCAATCTCATCGATGAAAGTGCTTATCTCCTCGTAGATGGAAAAGTGCTCCTCGGCAGACCACGGGGAAATCCAAAGCTGCATGTCTCTGCACAAATGGGAGATACCGGCGGGACCCGGAGGATGCGGGACATCGTCAAGACTTCTGCCGGCTTTGAGAATGACATCCGCATAGCCAGGACTCTTGAGTTGGTGGAACTTGATCCCGCGAGCTGCAGGAGTCTTTCGTTGAGCGAATTCCGACACTCTTTGGAGCTTCTTCTTGAGTTTGGGGAATGATACAAAGTGTACGTCGATATCGGGGTATTGCTCGAGCAAGGCTGAAGCTGTTGCAACGTGGACGTTTGAGACACCGTGCTCTTGATTCACCAGAAATAACGCAGTGCCGTTCCTTCCCTTGACAAACGGCGGATGCACTTCTGCTTGCTGAGGGAAGAGCAATGCGACGAGTGCAACAAGCACCGTCCCGAGAACCAAAATTCGAGTAAACATGGCGATGGTTGTTGTGAAGTGAGGAAGGAGGATCCGTGCTTTTTTGTAATCTCAATGCGAATACGAAGGACCCTGGTTGCACTTGCAACGTATACCCACATATCGTCAGCCCTAACGATGGACCATGCCTGTAGGAAGCGAATGCATGTCGGCAATTGGTGAATTCAATTGGGACGGGAGGACAAGTGAGATGGGAATGAATTGATTGTTGTGAGCGATTGAAGACTGGCGGGCGTTTTGAGTGATCCTTGATATCCCGATGGGGATGACCATTCATTCGCCATTGGCTGACTTGATGTTGTAGCTCTTCACAGCGAGAAACTGTTGAACCTTGTTCGGGATTTGGGCTTCGCTGTTGTCAGGTGGCGTTGTGGCTGAAGGGAATTCTTTCAAGTGAAACGTTGATGACGTTGAAAGCAAGATTCGGAATTGGACGCTGTTGAGCTCATGGTCGATGGATCGGAGGCTATCGAGGTTCTTTCTGATACTCCTTGACAAAAGAAGTCGACATCGCTCAAGGTATGGCCATCTTCTATCCTTCGCCCGGCGCAAGTATTGCTGCCCACCGTTGAGCTGCCTCACAGGTTAGTTCCCCCACCTCAGCCATCATACCTCTTCCATCTTCAGTAACCTCGTCTAACTCCGAGTGGCTATCCAAGAGCCTCGACTCGTGGTGTACTGCATCGGAGACGCTCGTGGGATAATCTCGGCCCACGTTGCGGACAAGGCGAATGATCATGCGAGCATCAGAGCCACAAAATGGCCAACGTTTCTGCCAAACCGTTTGGAGAGCGAATGATTTGGGTTATCTTCAAGAATGAATGATGTCGGGTTGCCAGTAGTTGGCGTCATGTGAATGTTTGTTCTCAGATGCATCGCAATGTCTTGGGAGGGTACAATCGTCGACAGCACCTGCCCGTAATCTGTACCGAATTCGATAGCGCCGTTCGTAGAATGCCTTGAAAGTATCGTCATTTGGCCAAATGATGTCCTTTAACAAAGTAAAGGTGGTGTTCGTATTTTCGCGTGGCTGATGGAATGGAGAGATTGTGCAGGTATTGAACAACCTTTCTGGACCATCCGGCACTGAAGTCACATGATTGGGCTTCCACATCACTCTGCGCCTTCCTCTCCTAGCTCTCGTAACGTCCATCTTCCTAGCCGAGGATGTCAACGTTCAATTCATCTCGCCGTTTATTCATCCCGAATACGATTTCTTCTTACTACAACGCTGGATCCTTGGATGGCCCCAGACGCAAACTTTGATCTTGCAAAATGGCAAGTGCACGAAACGGAAACGGATTGCGCTCTGGTCTTCCGATCAACCTCAGGACAGGTGTTTTATTGCCACATCTGGCCCGAGAACTTTGTTCAATCCCCTGCCATCGAAGAACAGTATCACAAATGCCTCGAGATTCTACGAACTGGTGAAGTAGAGATTGACGGGTTTTACGAAGAAGATGCCTACGATTGGCTGTTTCAGTCCTTCAAGCCCTTGATTGATCAATTAGTAAAGGCGTCAGGAATCAATGCTATTACCCATCCAACCTTGACGGACTATCTCTTTCCGAAGCAATCATATAACCTCCGACTTGGTGCAGTGGACGACGAATTGAAGCCTTTGGTTGTCGAGACGACTGATCACGGTTGGAGTAGACCGTCGGTCAAGATGGAGGATGAATTTGTTTTCGAACTCGATCAGTGGACACGATCTTACACACCTTCCGAAGTACACCTGTGCTACGACCGCCCCGACGAAAGCCTCATCAAGACTCCAAAGCGCGCCTTTGTTATCAGTGAAGAAGGGAAGCGGTTCGTCTGCTTTTTCAAGAGATTCGGGCTGTCATTCGGTTCATCTCATGCAAAGAAGGAGCTCGAGACGATGAAGAAGATCACTCAGGCAAGGTTTCCCTCTCAACCCAAGACATTCATCTGTCAGCTGGTTGGAGTGGTGCGACAAAAGAATGAGTTGTTGGGCATGCTATTTGCCTGGATAGATGCGAATGGCGTGTTGTCCAAGGCCAAAGCTGCGAAAAGCCCGGTTCATTTGAGGCAACGTTGGCTGTCCCAGATCAAGACATCAGTCCAGCAACTGCATGAAAACGGGATTATTTGGGGCGATGTCAAAGCAGAGAACGTTCTCATAGATAAGGACGAAAATGCTTGGGTTATTGATTTCGGTGGTGGCTATACGCCAGGTTGGGTTGATGCGGATAAAGCTGGAACACTTGAAGGTGACTGTCAGGGCATGAAAAAGATTAGTGAAATGTTGTGTCAATGAACAGCCTGATAGTTCCACGAACACGTACCAAGCTGGCCATTAAAAGGAACTGTAATTGAGGTACTGTTCGGATGTTACTCTTGTTGCTACTACTCACTTTGATTGCAGCCGCGATATAAATTGGTTTGTACAACACGTACCCAAAGATCGAGTCCCTGCTCACCCACCTCCTACCCGAGAAGTGGTATATTGACGATGTCGAAGAAAAGAAGTTACGGGATTGGAGGATATTCTTGTCGACCTGTTGATGTACAAAGACGCCACTGCCAAAGGATAGCAAACCTTCGAGCGAGGGATCTTTGGAAGTGACAGTCATCGTTTGTGCAATGTTTTGCTTCGTCTATATGAAATGTTAACTATGCATATTCATGACTGAGAGTAACTCGGCCATTGTAGTCATAATATCAGATCGAACCACTTGATTTGAGTATTGCAACGTCAATTTAGAGGGCAGAATCCAGTGTAGTATTTTAAGTGCTCAGTATCAGCTCCCTTTGATGGGAATAGTCCTAAGCTCCCTCGATGAACAAATCAACCGTCCGACCAACAATCCTGTCCCGCCTTTCTTCTCCATGGAATCGACAGCGGGGTTCGTTCGAATGGATGCGTTTAACTGGGTCTGTTAGTATATGTATAAGAGTGGACAGGCGTGACTTACGTCTCCCGGCGGAGGAGGCGCTCAACCTTGAGGGCATTGTCAAGATAAGACAGGCCACGAACGATGAGGGCCCTGTCTACCTGGGCTAGGGCTCGAGCAAACATTGAGCTGGGCTCAGGCGTCGGCGGGTCGTTGTCACGGCTGGCACGAGCGTTACCAGACTCTTCGTTATTCTCAAGACGCTCTTGGAGCGCAGCTGCTTCGCGCTGTGCCTCAGTGATAACCCTTTCCAAGGCTTTAAGATCCAATAAAATGGAAGCCATTTGCTCTTCCTTGTTGGTCTGCTTCGCATCGGTTCGCTGAGTGCTAGGAGAGGGCGCGCCCGAACCGTTGGTGTCTCCTTTAGGGGACATGATGAATGGATGTCTTTGCTTTGTGGATAGAAAAGAAATAGCGGTGCGTGCTTGATAGTGTTTGCTTCCGGGGGAAAGAGTGTGTATGTTGTTGAAGCTTTTGAGATCACTGCGCGAAGAGAAGTTGATATTATTGCCTAGCCCCACCGTCAAGGTATCTGCATTTCTGGCAATGGTTGGCACTGCAGATATGCGACCTCTTTTAGAACTTGTTGAAAACTGCTACTAAGGTGGTAGCAGCTGGCTGTCACTGTCAGTGAATCGATTTGCCTTACCTAGCCCCAGGCAACCGCATAAGGACAAATCTTTTCTTCAGCATTCATAAAAACCTTTTCACCACTACATCGCAACGGCACATCCAATCTTGCTCTAGGAGCTATTTGAACAACGAACACAGCAACTACACTTGACACGAACATTGACGATCGCGATGGACAACACCAATGTTTCTTCTGGCAATTCCACCAAACAAGCTCCTGGCTCTGTCGGTATGCGCGGCTTTGACTCTGTCTCGGGCCATGGAGCACAGGATGGCGTTCATGCTGTTGCTCGTACCAACACTACCAACAGGGTCGCCCCAATGAGCAATGTATCGGAGCCCGTGGTAAACAGAAAGACGTGAGTAACTGGAAAGTTCATTCTTCTTCAATCTAACCTTGTATTGCAGCAACATCCAAGCTCTCGAAAAGGCAGCACGAGATGCTCAGGTTCGAGCATTCCTTGCTGATATTGTTCTGTTGGAGGATCAGACCAAGAAGTTTGGTGATGAGATGGAGCAGTCCAAATTCAGTGCGGCTTCCATCGACGCATTTGAGAAAGCTCTCGACGCATTTGATCTTGGCATTGATGTATTCAATGCTAGGATGGAAATCTTCCAAGTTTTTGAATACACTACTTGATCATCTCTGGAAAAGACAAGACACCCGAGGCTCTTGTTAGCAATCGCACTGGATCAGGCGGTGGTATACCTGGGATGAGAGAATTGGGAAGACTGGGGATCAGGTTGGACAGCGTGCTACGTGTGGCCACATACACTGAGTCTAGAGGAATAAAAAGTCGTTGCTAGATTAATCCACCACAAGCTGATTGATGGCGGGAAGTGGACTTCAAACGTATGGTATTGGGTATCTATTATCTCTAACAGCAAATCGTCTACTCCATGTGACGCAAGCTCTCCTCATCAATCCTCCAAACTCCTCTAGTCTCTTGGTCATAAAGTTGCCACTTTGTCCCCTTGGCCAACCGATGAAACACCTCATGTTCATCTCCAGGACCATTTCTGAACAAAGCGGGCTGCCATGTCTTTCCTGAAATCTTCTCCTCTTTTCTCTTTTGTCGCTGTGCCTCTTCGACCTTGTGCTTGGCCGCTGATGCGTCTCTGTAGTTGCCTTCTTGCAGGGACGAGATAACATCTCCCCATGCTCGTCGTGATTCTCGTGGATCTTGTTTCTCTGTAGGTCTGATATTCATCGATGATGTCTCTGGCTCGACAATGTGTGTTCCCACTAGCTTGCCACTCCCGTCCGTAATTTTCCAACTTTCACTCCACACACCAGAAATCTTGTAGCAGATCTTCTTGGGTTGGTCTTTGTGATAGACCTTCGCCTCAAAAGAGTTCTTCCTCCCTCGGAAAAAGCCTGCGCCCGAAAAGTCAATCTCGGAAACATACCCAGAACTCGAGTTGATGGTATATGTGCCGACAATCTCGGGATAAAGACAAGCAGACATGAATCCCCTGACAGTAACATCCGTAAGTGGTACTAGGTAATCCTCGTCGAATCTGTCAAGATGTATCACCGCGTGGCCCATTTGTTTGATGTTGATATTCCCGTTAAATGTCATTTCCACTCGTCCGTAGCCGTCCGCTCGAATGCCGTGTTCCTCGCTGGCAATATGCATAGCGGTGATCGGTGGATGATGGCTGACTTGCTCGACAACTAATCTCGTATCGCTGTCTTCCTCACTCCAGGACGCTAGAAACATCTCGCCGAGAAATGCGTTTAAAGGCTTCTTGATGCTGACATTGGGTGCACCGGCGACGTAGAGTTGACTTCGGAGACCGGCAAGGAATAATTGAAGTACCGACAGACTCCGCTTCGCTGGGTCGAATTCTTTCGTCGGAGCTGTAAAGAGGCATGGCCGTTGAGCCCAGCTTCCAGGGTTTTCGACGACTGACGATGGAGCGAGAAAGAATGGGGGAGCCGTGACATTTGCGAGATCCAAGTCGCCCTTTAATGATGAGAGGAACTGACCCGTTAGCTAGTGATCAATTGAAGATAATGATGACATACCTTGGCGAGGTCGACAAAACGTCTCCCAATTGAAGTCGAATCATCGTGAATAGTTCCTTGAGTCTTTGGAATAGGTGCCATATTTGCTGTATTTGTTTCTGTTGAAGAATTCGTTTCAATTGACACTTGCCGTCTCTTTATATACCAAAAGTCAGTTTCACGTCTCAAACTCGTTTGTCTCATCACATGCTTCAATTGCGTTTCGGGCGCACAGCCCCGTCTCACCCCCGGTAGATTCGTACCGAATGCGACGTACATAAACTCGGCCAACTTAGTGTAGAGCCGGGATGTTTATTCGTCCGATAACAAGCGGAACGATTGAATGCCGTCGGATGTCCAACTGCCGATGACTTAGTGCGTCATTTTGAGGCTTAGTTGGCGCCCCAAGATTGGTGCGTTGAGAATCGTCAACGACATGATAGGGCTGAGATTGGTGTTTCGATTCATCATTGAGTGGCTGCGCTGTGCAGTCAGCATCCTGGGAAGCTGGACAATTGACCTCTGACTTACGGCATCAAGATAAATGGCGTAGATGCTCGTTTGGCGGTCACAGCGTGTCGTCTCTAAAGCTCTTGGTGGGTTCGCGTGGGCGGGGATGGCACGAGAGACAGCTGTTTGTTGGATGGTCTCAGTGGCAGGTAGAATGCGCGACGAAAAGAGAGTCGCACCATATCGCTGGAATGAGTCGATTCAAGCCCTCGTTCTATCGTCGGTAAGGTTAAGGTGGTCCCAGAGCGGATCAAATGCACCGCGGGAGAAGTGCCGTGACGGATCGCTGGCGTGTCGAAGGCCCTGCGTTCTTGTCGGTAAGGTGTCGCCGTGAAGGGCGCCAGGATACAACGGTCCCAATGCTCAACAAGAAGTGTTTCAAATCAGTTACCAGTCGGAAGCTCGGCATTCTCGTCAACGTCGGTCGTATCATTAGGACGCCGTCGCAATCGGCGGTTGTCCCCCAAGGCGCGATCATGGACTGACCTAACTGGTCGGCAAGAAGCGCACCAGATCACCTGTAAGCCAAAAGCCCAGTATTCTCGTCGGGAACCTTGATATAGTTTTGGTGGTAAGTTGAATGCGTGGGGGAGGAAGAGTTGTGCCCTGTCGCTCGCAGCATTCTCGTCCGCATCGGTCGCATCGTGGGTAACTCATCTCAATCGGCACCTGACCCTTTGGAACACCGCAATGGATCAGCCAAGATGCTCGACGAGAGTCGTACCAAGTAGCTTGTGAGTCGAAGGCTTATTACGCTGGAGAGGTCTAGAGAATGTCAGTGGCGGGTCAAACGTGCGGCAAAGGAAGAGCCATACTAGATCGTAGGAACCAAAGGTCCTGTATTCTCGTTGGTACGCGTCGCGTTGCGAAAAAGTAGTCTCGGTCGTCGCTGCTTCAATTCAAATCCCTCAGGAACCATGAGGTGCCAAACTCCGATGGTCTGCTTGCACGTATGCTCTCCAACCTTGACCAAGTCAGTACGCTGGCTCGCACACGGTCGCAATCTGCCAAAAGGTCTTACTGGATGGCGACGTTCTTTGCTGCTTTCGCCAGTAGGGTCGAGGTCGAGATGAAGACTCAAACACAGGCTGACTGTGAATAATTGACCTGGTGATGATCAAGCTTAGCCGACCATGACTCTTGCAGGACTTGGTCGGGTGCTCGATCGGGTGCTTGGTACTTCGGTGCTAATGTTTGCAAGCGACAGCGATGCTTTGCGATTTGGGGTGAACCGTATATTGCAATATGATGGATGATCAGTAAAGGAGCCAAAAGCTTGGAGGACTACTGATCTTGACCCTGGAAATTTGTTGGAAGTGGTAAAAAATGGAAGTTGTTGGTGAGGCAGCGAAATTTCGGGCGGCACTTTCGACCTTTGCTCGGCCACCACCGCTCCTGCCAATTCTACTCTCGCGATTCTTCCACAAACACAAACACTGGATCGCAAATTACTAAACTCAAACATCAATTGCTGTCTAAAAGCCATACTGTCCAGGCTTTGCTGATCTGTTTGCTCCGTCGGTCGCACGTCCAGTGTATAGATATGATCGAGACACACACTCAACCTCTACCAGGAGCCTCACATGTCGGAAGCGACGTAAAGTGACCGATAGGAACCCCCAACCAAGATAATAGTGTACAATAACTCAATCGTATTTCCATCCCATTATTTTCATTACCCAGTAGTGCCCGATGTGTCCCATATCGATTACGGCATTCATATCGTAGCAGATCCCCAAAACTAATCGGCAGCCATTCCAATCCCTTCATCCCATGTGTGTAGTCGATAGAAATAGACCTATCGCTCGCGCTATTGAGAGCATTAGTTCTCCTAGGTCTGCCAAAGACGGTCGGGGTCGACCTTCTCGTCGCCATGGAGTGTTACAACGCGGCGAGTGCTGCTGATCGTGTTGAATACACTTTTGATCATGGTGTGGTCGAGTCTCGTTTCTCCGAATTCCGGGTCCCGGTCATATGTGTGCCTCGGTGTATTGATGTCTCCGAATATCAGAAGACCAGATCGTTGACGTGTCAATGCGACGTTGAGGCTGCGCTCTTCTGCGACGAACAGAGGACCAGTGTTGAGGTCGACACACAAAGCCAAAATCACAATGTGAGCTTCACGACCCTGGAACCGATTAAAAGTAGAGAGTGTGATGTTTTTGAGCACGCTTTCCTTTCGGAACCGTCTCCCAATTGCCCCTAAATTTGCTCGGTATGGGGTCAAGACGACGATGTCTTGAGTGGGCAAGTTCAGTGTTTTGACCATCTTCACGAGAAATTTCGCGATCACATCGGCCTGTCGTGGATTAAGGCGGGAAAGACTATCCATCCATTCACGGCAAGGACATCGCTTACAGTCGAAAAACACAGGCTGTAATGTGTCACCGGAAGGAATGTGATACTCTGCTTTCAGATAGTCTTCAATCCTGAGACCAAGGCTGAAGTTGACAGGATTGCACAGGGGACTGTACTTGAAGTGAGCCTTGAGACTGTGATAGACAGTGGTCAGGGAAAGGTCGAACAGTCCTTCGGCCATTCGATGTTGAGTGTACAAATGGAACACCGGCCATCCTAGATGAATGAACCACGAGAGCCATGATATCTGTGCAAATTTGGCGAAACGGTTGGTCGGAATGGGATCTTGAAGCATGTTTCGAAGGCGGTCCCGAATAGATATCTGACTGTCATTACGTCTGTCGTGCTTGGAACGATTACCATGCCGCAGCTCAAAGGCGGTTGCCAGATTAGGAGCAAGTTGCTTGGGATCACCGATCGCAATCATCGGCCGAGGGGTGTTACCATACACCAGTAACGCATCCGAGCAGAACAACGTAGCTGCTTCATCAAACACAACAGCTCGAGCTTTGGTGTTGTTGAACATTCGATAGATCCAGGAACCCGACGCTCCTGGGGTGGTCGCAACGACATTGGCGCACTGGACCACAAGCCCCATCAACCTGTTTAGAGCTTTTCGATAAGATTCCTGTGCCTCTAAACGTGTGTATGAGGAAGCGGGCTCGATGCCTCGAGCAAGTTTTACAAGCTGACGAAACGCTGACAGTTCAGGATTGCTTGAAGGCGAAGAGACGAGTTTATCCAATTTCTGGTGAAGATCCCAAAGTTCAGAATTGTCATCCACCGTCAGTGGCGGTATCCCGTTAGCCCCCAGCGCGCGCAGCGTCCACCAACATAAGGAGAGCTCGAATCGCCAGGGAGATGGATTCCAGATAGTCTCCTCCTTGAAGGGCTTGCCGAGCAGAGACATCATACAGTTGTCGGCCTCAATTTGGAGACTGTATCCCCGCAGCACCATGAGATGCTTTGAATGGCCTTGGAGCTTCGCGGTGACCTCCTGGGCCATATCGTCGATACGGTTGAGAATGTTGTCCGTTGAGCCGTTGGAGGCTGCGGCGACATACACTTGCTGAATAGAGCTGTTGAAGCACATGGCTATGACTAAAATCGCGGCAAGGTGAGATTTCCCTGTTCCGGGAGGGCCAGACACCAGCCCGAGACCAAGGTGCAATTTGCCGAAATAATGCTGCACCCTTTCCCTGTCATCCTGAAAGACATGATCAAGGCAGGCTTCCTTGATATCGGCAGGAATACCGTCGAAAAGGTCGAAAGTAGGAGTTTTGATGTTGATGCCCTGCTTCTGCAGGGACCAAAGCCCTTTGCCGACGAGCAACTCATTGAATACCGCCTGCGTGATGGAAGAATGCGAGTTTTTCGCCATAGACGAAGGTGAAATTTCGAGAGAACTCAAGCTGTTGATAGCAGATACACGCCGCTGCTCGCCGTGAAGGTTGATCTGGCATTGAAGTGTCACGATGCTTCGTTCCGACGTCTCGTCTGTCGCTTTGTAGTTGGGATAGCTAAACGGAGTAAAGTCATGGCCAGGTTGCTTCTGCTCCGGTCGAGTCAATAGTAGTGGAAGTCGGCGGTTGCAGTCCACTCCCGCAAGATGGTCTGATGAAGCGAATGTCAAGTGAAAGGCTTCCCAGGCTGCGTGTTTAGGCGACTTGAAAGTCACAACTAGTTTGCTCGCGTCTCCCCGTAGGGCGCGACGGGCTGCGCGCCAGTGTTGGACTTGCTGTTTCCGAGTGTCAAAAGATGCTGATCATATGGGACGAAGTCACTCACGAATTGCTTTGACGGCTCGAGTAAGCAGACAAACTGCTTTGTCTTCTCATCTGGCTCCTCGCCGACCTTCTAGATCAAGCAGGGTAGTTCCATGTCCTCAATTTGTTCCAAATATTTGTTGAAATCCCAGACGTCTTGGACATGGCATTGGGTAAGCGCTGTGTCTCTTTCATTCGCGTTCTCGAAACGAATACGTGGTTCAAAGAAAGGACCTCGATTGTTGGGTATTTGCTTTGCGTATCGATCCATATCCCAGGTGTGACTAAAGGAGAAGTTAGATTGAACTGAAACGAAGCGCTCAGCTACTTACGTGTCTCCAAAACCAAAGGCTGGATCCCTCCGGGGAACCTTGAGAGACCGGGTAAATGATCGAATCTGATCTTCTGGTGCCGGGATAAGGAGGGTAAATTCTGTCGCTCGGAGAATTTGATCTAGTGAGGCCACTTCGCAAATCTGAGCCCCATCGTTGATCCATGAGTCCACTGTAGCATTTGCACCGTGGAAAGGAGTTCCAAAGCCGATGACTTCAACACTGTGGTTCTCGTTGAGGGTGAACTTCACCATATATACATCAGGGACCTTTTGGCCGGTCGTTGCGAACAGGCGTTTGGTTTCGTCGGTAATTAGTGCCTGGCCTGTCGTCTGGAAACCTCCTGGGGGGAGCTCGATCAGGATATGATGCATATTCGAGTCAGTTAACTCCAGGTCTGGACTGTACCATGTCCAGATACCTCGATCAGGGTCACGAGGGAATGAGAGTTTGATTCCACTGTGTGTGAGGTTAACGAAAACATCTTGGCTCTCTGCGTCCGACGGAATCGCTCCCGATGCGCCTTCTCCAGATGGAGGTGGAATCAGCAGCGTGCACTTCAGCTGGGTGGGCGTCATGATGAGACGTGGAAGCGGCGATGATGAAGAAAGCAAAAGAGGCAGGCGCAGAAGGAGTGTGAGTTGTGAAGAAAGAATGAGGTAGAGAAAGAAAAGCGGAGAAGAAAGTGAGAAGGAGATGAACGGTGCCGAGCAATTTCTGGAGGGCGGCTGCCTGCAGTGCAAGCGGCCGGCAGCATTTCTACGTGAATCACTAATCTTTGCAACGAAAATTCGGCCAAGTCCGCAAGCTTTTGAACACTTAGTGGAGTAGAAATTGACGGGGCTGGCATAATTGTCAACTTCTCAAGAACTTGACATCCCCTCATTGACGCGCACGAGGTCGCCTAACGAAATCCATCGGAGACTACTCTCGAACCAGGAAAGCTCTGCCGATACAGACACACATACAGGGCGCGCTATCGAGGCTCGCCAGAAGGATTCGACTGCTCTCAAACCCCAAAGTTCCGTCAAGCTGCACGAAGTCGGGCTGAACTGGACCTGTGAGTACTTAGTCATGGTGCAGTCATGTTTGAGTACGAGACAACGAAATATTGACCCCGTTAGGTATCTGTCTTGAGGTTTCTCAACCTTTCACCTCTATACCACCATATCGACTCGCCTGTTTCAGGACCGATCGCCAGAGCTCGAACAGCGAAGAGACTGAGCTACGCAATAACATCAACTTCTTTCACTTCCAATCACGCACCCTCATTTCTTTTCTATTTACAAACAAGCCATCGATTCGAAATGTCCACTGAAGGAGACATGAATAGTTCCAGCAAGCGCTCTCCCAGCCCTGAGCGAACCGATGCTAAATATGCTAAAATAAAGGAAGAGGAAATTAGCAAGATGGAGATAGATCTTCTGGCCTTAGAAAAGGTCATCACTCAGGCAAAGCACAAGGCAGCTGCAATGCGATAGCATCTCGGGGTTATTGAAGAGTCTGGTAATGATCGTGCTAGCCGTGGTAATAACCTTCTAGTGCTCGAGGCTAAGTTAGCTTATGGCCTGGCCCACGCAGAGAGGTCCATCATCGATCTTGGCCTATCTTATCTTAACAATGCCCTTACGGGTGAGCGCCTCTTCCGCCGGGAGACGTAAGTTATGCTTGTCCACTCGTATACATATACTGACAGAATAAAGAGGACACAGGTTTGTTGGTCCAACATCTACTGGGGGGCTTCAACCACGCAATGGGCGATTTCAGGACATTCCGCATCGCTCGGCACAGGAGACGGCGCCTGACTACAACGAACAACGGGAGAGCGTTCTGGCCGCTATCGACGCTTTGGCTCCGAGCCAGGAGACGAAAGACACTAGGGACGACAATTCCCACCAAGGCGAGCGTTGAGTCGCACTCCGTTACCATCCAGCGGTGGCAGATCAGGTAAGTCATTCCTCTTCACTAAGACACCATACTAATAAACTTAGTTCTCCATGCACCTGACCGAAGCCCGTTTCCATGGCAAGATCAAGGCAAGACAAGATTGATGGTCGGACGGCTGATTTGTTGGTCAATAGAGCTTAGGATTATTCCCATCAAACGGGACCAATGCAGACCAGGAATACTACACTGAAGTTCTCTCTAAATTGATATTGCACTACTCAAATGAAGTGATTCGATCTGAGACCATAGCGATAGTCACTGAGTCCGAAATATGTGGCAGCATTACTTCACTACTGATGTTAATGGGCCTCCCGAGCATCCTCGAAGAAGTCTTCTGAAGCGCCATCAGTTGGAGACCAGCGTTAAACAGCATTAGAACAGGCTCATCAAAGCGGCGACAAAGTCGACTGTCAGGGCATCAGAAGAATTGGCCGCCGAGAACTCGAGAGAGGAAATAGTTGGTTACATTGTGTTCTCAAAAGTATGTAGGCTATTTTATTTAGCATGCGAAGCATTAGAAGACAACCTCTCTGTTACCCACTTCTTCACAACGACCATGGTATATATGAAGTTTTTTATGTTTGTTTTGCGAAAGGAACTAAAAGAGATGAACATGATCTCGCAATTCATCGGCAAACGTCTCGATGCGATGCTAGATGGGTGAACTCCACCACTGTGGCTTCCTGATGTGCTTGATACTGGATATCCTCCTGATAATGACTGGTTTTGTCTAACTACGATGCAAAATCTCCCATACATTTGAAGACAGTATCCAACCGAGAGACGTTCTTGCCCGAATCTATAGAGCCCGCTTGATCAACCTACTCTGTGAATCCCAGCCAAGGACACTCAGCCGAGGGAGCGTCAACAGGAGCTGGATAATCCATCTCAACGAGTCGTTGAGGATAGGGCTTGTGTTCCGGCTTCCAGAACTGGCGCCAAACGCTGTGGCAGTCCTTGGTATCCTCGTCCACAGGCAGAACTGACCAGTCATGGTCACTGGCGTCGAATTCATTTTGGAGAGCGCCGAGTTCCTGTGCAGTACGAGCACTGGTGTACTCGTAGCTCCAAGGAAAACACTCAGGAATCGAGCGCCCTGTGGATAATGGCGCATTCTCGAGCCATTCGAATAGTACCATCTCCCATCTAACGGCACACTGAAGAGGTGGCTGGCGTGCGCGGTCGGTGATGGCTGCCTTGATCACGTCCCACTTGCTAACTCGACTGCATTGACCGATATGATGCGCAGTGGTGTTGCAGGTAGGGCACCCGGGTACCACGCCGTCCACTGTCTTGAGGCAGTGAGGGATCTTGTGGGTAGTGCTGTTGCAATTACCACACTTTTCATTTTCTCCTCCAGGGGCAGACTTTGGTTCCGGAGCAGATTGCTTGACCGGAGCAGCTTGCTTGGCAGGGGCAGTTTCTGGCACCCGGGTATCATCCTCTACCTCGGTAACCCGGGGTCCGGGGATGTCGAGGCTCATCCTGGATGCTGGAGGATTTCGATCCTCCGAGTCACTGAACAAGACAGTCCTCTCCCAATGTTTCTCTGCAGCGAGGGCGCGGACCCACTCTGGAAAAGCCCGAATCGTCGAGACATACCAGGCTGAACCGGTATCACGCATGGCCTGGTACGCGGCTACTGTGGCGTCTTGGGGGTTGCTGCTGATTGTAGTAGCAGTACCAGCGCGACTGCAGGAGACATCATTGACGCCACCACCAGCGGTCGAGAATGCCGAAGTAGAGACCCCATTAACAGTACTCTGACCGGAAGACCGAACGGCAATAAGCCGGGGGGCGATTGGGAGGTTGTCATTCCTTGGCTGTCTTTGGACTCTTCCATAGAAACCTCGGCTACGTCCACGGCCACGTCCACGTACACGAACGTATCCACGGCCGCGACCTACAAAGCCAGAGCTTGAGCTAGACAAACCTGTGGTCTGGTCTTGAGGGCCGGCAGCGGGAGGAGCGGCAGCAGGAGGAGCGGCAGAAGGCGAAACAGGAGCTGGAGCAGGAACAACGTGACCAGAGTCATGTTGTCCAAGGCCCAATTCGCGGACAAATGCCGGGACGGTGCCATAGATACTAGCAGGAGTGGGAGCGGCAACGGGAGGAACAGTGGTAGCTCGGTTAGCGCCATTGTCGGAGGGAACGTTGACATCGTTTGTCGAAGAGTTGTTGCCTCGTGAGGCCATCGCGATGATAGATAGAAGTTGTTGTTCATGTTGTCGTTATTCCAATCAAATGTGAAGTCGTGAGGTCTGAGAAATGATTGGAAAAAAAGAGATTGTTGTGCTTGTGACGAGATAAGTTCGAGTGTTTGCGGAGGTAAAATTGTTTGACGAACAGACAGCTGCATAATCACAAAATTGGTTCAACAAGCCATTTTTTACCTGGAGTTCAATCATGTGATCAAATAGTTCTGACTTCACCCAAATGCTTCCATGGCTTTGATAGAGGTCTGGACACTCTCGATGGCATGGATACTGAACAATATGAGTGTTCACGATTGACATTGCATCTGATACTACTTGTAGAAACCTGGACATACCATGGACAGTTGACACAAAGCACTGGAAGCTTTGTTCAGTGCAAAATGTAATTATTGAAGAGTCACATCTCACTTCATGTAAAATAGGATAGAGGCTCAGGCAACAATTCATTACGTCTGATCTAGCTCTACATTCCATCATTGGTGCCTCGAACGTGCCCTTGTATAGCCAGAGGCCAAGTAGCCCCTCTACTTAGAAGATGCGGTATCGATCTCCCGATCAAGAGATGACATGACATTGTACTCCCACTCTAGGGCCTGGAACACCTTAGCACTACTCTTGTTCTGCGCTGCGACCACGACCCAGATCTTGGTGGCAAGCATTGCCCGACGTCGCCTGTCCCTGACCTCTCGACAGACCCATGCCCACATGCCCTCCTCGATAGATACAGCTGTGTGCTGGTTCAGGGTGGCATATACTTGGGGCATCCATGCCTTTTCTTCGTTGCAGCGCTTCATCACCTCAAGATTCGCTTTGCTTGGGAGGTGATCATTCGCTGGGCTGGGAAGTTGGGAGTGGCGAACCTTGAACATTCTTCGCCAGTGGGAAAGGGTCAAGCTTTCCAAAAGGGTGGTACAGGTCCCAGTGTTGACTTCACCGACCCAGGATACGACGTCGTCCTAAAGCGTCGTCAAGTCCTGCCAGTGCCGGTTGATGTTGGATGCCTCCTCACGGTCGGGCTTGAAGCCAACGACCAGGGACACAACCTTTTCCCCGCTGGTGATCCAGCCAACGGTTAGGAACTGGTGGAGAGTCGAGTGCAGTTGGTCGTAGAGTTCGCCGTTCTCACCCCAAATCAGACCATGGAAGTTGAGCCAAGTTGGGACAAGGACCTCAAAAGGTCCAGCGCAAGGGGATTGGTAGACTCCTTGACCCATGATGCTTCGCCAGAGTTGTTGACGAAGATACAGGGTGGGAACTTGAACTTGCAGCGCTCGCTTGTCGATGTTGAGTCTGGAAACTGATAGTACGGGAAGAGTGACTGGATCGTACAGGATAGGAGCTTCAAACTCTTCGGCCAGAGACATAGTCCACTTGCGTTTCTTTCCTTCGCTAGACTTGATGGCTGCAACTTCTTCATCAAAGATCGCCGTGGCTGCGTTGACCCTGTTTTTCATCGCCAAAGCGCGAGCGGCCTTCTCATCGTCTTCCGAAACTTCGTGTCCATTTGTCTGGAGCCAGTCGTGGTAGGTTTGTGAAAGACCCATGCTGTCATCATCGTTCTTAGGTCTGTTTGGCCATGGCCACTCGATAACAGGAGATTCCATTGCCTTGACGTTTTTGACTAGGGGTTTATTAGCATATGTATCGTTTTCCCGGTTGACACTTTTTATCATGTTTTCGTTCCAGCTCAATACTTACAGGAATTGTGCCAGATGGTGTGATCGACCATGTACTCGAAGTAAGCATGGCCAATTTTGAGCCGGCCTAAGGCATGAATCTTCTCGCACAAACCTTCAACCACACGCTTGCGGAAGGCTTCTTCGATCTTCTCGCCCATAGTCTCGAAAAAAGAGTTGATGATTTTACGTCGACCAGCGACATCTTCAAATGTGACCCTAGCAGGGTCGAGGCCCATCATGTTCGCGGCCATTGTCGATTAGAGATGGAAGATGAAGGAAATATTGAGATTTGAGGTGAAAGGTTGAAGAGAGGTAAAATGATCAAAGTCAAGATTTACCACCTGAAGCCGGGCTCAGTGAAGGGCAATGTGAAGGCTAAGGGCGCAGTGAACTGTTTGCCAGCTGCCAAACACTGATGGCATCCGACACCAACAGAGTGGTCATTCTGCCACCGCCTTTACTTACGCGGTATTGTGTTTCAAGAAAAGTCTTTTTGGGAAAAGAAGCTTTTATTGTTGTCGTCAGTATTAAAGGTTGGCCACTTACTGTAGGCTAGATTCACTTAACAACTGGCTGCCGGCCGTTTACCACCTACCTAGTAACTACCTTACTTCAATTCAGTGCTGGTACTGTCAAATTCGATGACATCAAGTGGACGTTCATCAAGGAATCCAATCTGTGTGTTCTGATTTCAATCTTGACGAGGGGTAAAGGCGTTGAAGCTGTTGGCATACCGTACGGACATGACAACATGGTCTGTAGTGATATCGTGTTTCAAGGGGATAATGTAGCAATGTGGGCATTCATTATGGCACCATGGACCTTTTAAAGGACGAAGCAAATGCTGGATGTCATGTTATGCGTTGATGGAACAGTTGATTGTAATACTCAAATCATTGTGTCGCCACACGCACCATCTGAATAGCTTTAATACACCAAAGAAACTCAATTCGTCCAAAAGTCCACTCATCCCTAGTCTCTCATATCGACTATTCCTCATCCACCACTTCACACACATCCTCCCTTTGGCCATTATTGCGCACCAACAGGGTGGCTACCAAGTCACCATTGGAATCGTTTGCCTCCATCCAATCTTCAATGACATCAACCGGCATAAGCGCCCAGTTCCAAGAATACACGACCCTGTTCTTCACTCTCAGATCAGGATTGATACAGATATAGGGCAAAGGTGTCCCTTCGACGTTCAGGAGTGAAGTCACGGAGAATGCCTGTCCAACTGCAAAAGGCGATGGAAGTCTTTTGACCGGCAACTGAGATGCCAAAAGGCAATGTTCCATGTTAAACTGAAACGCGTGGGCTGTCCCGTGGCTTAAAGATGCGTGGTACATATAAGCACGGAAGAGTTGACCTTGAATGCGGTTTTGTTGGATCATATCAAACTCACTCCCGTTGTCGAAGGCCCTCATGTCTTGTTCGTCGGAAGTGACAGCCTGGCTGCCAATCGCAATTCGAAGATCCGCGCGACGTCGCTCGAGTTCGACAAGGGCAATTCGGGATAATCCCAGCTTTGAGGCAAAGGTGCCATTCCATTCGGATTGGTGATGTTTCTGGCTCGAAAGTCGGTAGGTCGTTGGACATATTTCGAGACACCTCACCCGATTCCACAACCCCAGTTCAAGCCACATTGGCCCATTTGCTGCCATGGACTTTGCATATCCCATGCAACACTTGACGAGCTTGTTGAAAAGACTGTCTGTAGCCCGAAGCTCTGCCAGTATGCCCCTGTCTTTGACGTCAAGTAGTTGGAGTCCATCCGTGAGCAGTACTGCCAAGTCGATTTTGACACTGCAGGTAACTGGGTCTGCGTCAAGACAAATGAAGAGGGCAGCACAATGGTCGTAGGCTACAAGAGGTAACATCTTTCGGAAGGTAGAGGCTTCCTTGCCCTGAAGGGAAAATCTACCCCTTGAGAGAACTCCTTGAGTCTCGAGGCGCTGTATCATTATGTTGACACGATCGCCCAGGCCGACAAAGTGGTATAGAGTGCGGGAAGGATCAATTCCCCAACGCTCAGCATCGTACACAGAAGCCACGAAACCACCCAGCTGGACGCCGTCGATAAGGTAGTGATCGTCATGACCATTTTCCATGAACTCATCCAAAGACTCTCGCCTCGACCAAAGAGAGGTTTCTCCACATCCGGGCTGCGCTGCCCACCAAAGCTGCATCCAGCGATGTTGGGTTGGAAGAATCCGCATGAACTGGGCGACCTCACTGACCTTGTCGTGCCAGGTGCGAGAATCTACCCACTGTCCCTCCAGTATTACATGGACGGAGTCATACCCACTGAAGCAGGGCGGAAGGATAGTGATGTTCGGTGGGACCATGATCATGACCGCCGTGACATTGGGGGGTGGAGAGCGAACCTCTTCGAACGCGGGGAATTCATAACTCCAGTCTCCAACATCAATAAACCGACATGTGGCTTCCCTCAAAGACTCCAAGTAACCTTGCAGCTGATCGGCCAGGTCAACCGGTCCAAAAGAGATGATGAGTTGCGTCTTATTGGGGTTTGCCTCGATATCCTTGTAGATAGCATCCAAAAAGGATTCCTCGCCATCTGGTTCCCGTCTGTGTGTCACGGGAAGGTATTGGTATTCGTTGGTCTCCCACAGATTGGTGATGGGCACCTCCCGACTGGGATCCCCTGTATGAACCAGGTCTGTGACAAGTTCGTAGTGTTCGGCGATGGATGAGATCAGGATGGGCATACTGTGCGATGCTTCTATCCCTATAGCCCATTGTATCAGACCGAGTAAACCGAGAGCACAATCAACCGGGAGGGATGGATCGAGATCCATCACTATGAAAGCATCCCGAGGTAAACAGGAACGTCTTTCGCCATGAGTTCGGCTGACCCAGCCGTCTGCGTTGAGCGAGGATTCCAGAGCACTCAGAAATTTGGCGAAAGTAATCACCGACGTTCTTTGGCTTCGGTGGCTTTGCTCATGCGCGTAGGCTTCATAGGCGTTGGTGACTAGAAGGATAGACATAGACTGTGGACGGATAATCTCCTCAAGAATTTGTACCAAGTCTCTCTGGGGGTCCCGACAAGGTGGTAGGCCGACGTAGGCGAAATGGGCTCCTGGAGTGTCGGGGTAAGACGACGAGATGACTTCGCGAAGTCCGTCCAGTAGTAGATCCGACATGCTGGCGATGATGATCGAGGCAGGTGAGAGGATTCTGAGAAAATAGATGAGAGGGTGACGAGAAAGAGGTGGAGAGATGGTGTTGAAAAAAGCGGTGGCTGCTCGTGTAATGTTAATGAGTGCCGATTCTCGGAGCGATTGACACCTGGCTACAGGTCATTTGCAGTGATTCACGAAAAAAGTCACTAGAAGTAGGGGATTTTCAGTGCCTTCAACACTCAGCTATCACATTTCAATCTCCAACTTGCTAACCTTACGATCTCCCCCTATGGGCTTCCATGCCGGTGGATCTTGACCGTACTACATTAAAAAATGGAAACATCACTGGAATACGCAGTACTACCAAGGTCAGTACAACGACAACATGATGAAATATGCTAACAGGTTTCTAGTCAAGAACGGTAAAAGCTCGAGGATTTATCTCCCTCTATCTTTGCTGCCCTCGCAACAGGCTTCTCAGAGCGTACCCGATCGATAGACCAAATATCACAAACTGGCTGAGATGATGAACATAGTTGAAGAGTCAATAGTCTGTTGTCTCTCCTTGGACCGTAGCAGCGCAAGAGGAAGCAGAATGTCAAGCGCTTGCCCCAGTTACAGTGCCCACAAACTTTTAAGGCAAGTGCGCTGGACGTTCGCACCCACATGGGGTCCTTTCAACGCCCCGGACAATCGACGGTCATCAAATCGCGCCCTTCTCATTATCTGAACATCCATGGCGACATCCATTGAGCTACACCAACATGGGCTACGAATTATGAACAAGCATAGCTGACATCGTTGCTGTAGACCGAACAAGCAAACATCACCGAGACGCGCAAATGACTACCCTGAAGACAGTCCATCCTCCAAAGCCCCACCAGCCTTACCTTTAGCACCTGGCTTTACTCAATAACGCCCAATCCACCGTTCCGTAGCCCGACACGCCCGATCTATTCTCCTTTCAAAGATCCTCCGAGCTCAAGTGATCAAGTCCCACCTCCGAGTCTTATGTCGCCTGGCCATCTCGACGCTAGTGACACCGACGACGACCACGATAGGCGAACGGCCCAGAGACGAACAAGGTTCAGTGTCTCCACGGCAAGGGGTACTGAAACTACACCGACCAATAGTGGATGAAGTGTCATCCAAATCAGGAAAACCACGGGCCATGGGCAGTGGAGGCGCAGGCTCTGGCCATACCTTTCCCGGAGACGCCAATCGGACAGTTGAGTGGACGATGGCCTTTGTCAATTGAATCAGCTACCGAGCTGCGGTGACTATTGGAGACGCCAATTAGACGATGACCTTCCAATTGAACTAGCGCCCGAGCAGGCGATAATGTTCACCAGAGACATCAGTCACACTATCGAGCCAACACTTCACCGGAGACGTCAACAGCCTACCGAACGATTACCACCACTAAAGACGCCGATATTCCAAGCAATAAATCTTGATCGCCCTTTTCGCTTCAACCGGTGTGATACTACGTCACTTTGGCGCCCCATGTGAGAACAAACCTTTCTGTCACCCACTGTTCGCGAACATCGTGACATAGATGAGGGATGTTTCTCGGGTAAGGAAGAGTCGCGCAATCACCAACAAATCTTCCGATCGAATGGGAGTGGTTAAAACCCAATACGATGGCTCCCCAAGGTACTTTAAACTGATGTCATTGTTATTGAGAGATTGTCGCTAACCAAGGCAAACTCCATATTTATCGCAAGACGAATTCGAACCGAGACCTTGCCGCCCGATAGTCATTACTACAAAGCCCGTTTGGGCAATCCGCTCCGTTTTCCCCAGCTTAGTCGCCGTTTCCTGTCCCAGTTGCAATGCCGATGCTGCTTCACTGGTATCGTTCGAGACAGGCGAATCCACAACGAAAGCCGATAAACCAGTACCGTTGTCAATACCGTTGAGCTGCATCGATAGTCCGATTTTGGGGACGACTCACCGGTGAATCGATCCAAGATGAAGAGAATTGACTTATGCCCTTCGGTTCGACACGGGGTTCTGCAATCATCAGCATGGCCATGTAAAGGCCCTTCAATCCGACTGACAAGGTGATTGATCAAACATAGCCTCGAGGTCATGTTCCGAAAACAAGACTGGGAGTCTTTGAACATCATGGCACAAACACGAGCGATGCGGCCGTTGACATGATTAAGACTGACATAGTCGTGCAATACGGCAGATTCTGATACACAGGTGTGAGCTACAACAGAATTGTTCACAAGAACTGTATTCTGCATCGACAAGCAATTCTGATTAACTACTGGCAGATACTCCGTTCTTTCATGCCAAACACGGCGTTGATCGGCTGTATTTTTAGCAATGCGCGCACGATGTTTCGAATGCTACCACTGAACCAGGAACCGATCAATACACGGTGATGACCAAGGCTTTCGACACCGTGCCCGGTCGTGATCAGACCACGAATCCTTCCGCCCGTACTGGCGGAGGGGGCTACATCGCCAAGTTCTCTGACGCAGCAATGCTGGACGTTACGGATTGTCAAGTTAGGGTCACAGAGACCGTTCTTAACGCCACAACCGTTAACAGAAGCAGGCCCAGCTGATATCATACCGCCGACTTCTTCGTTCCTACCTTACCACGGAGCGCCTGCTTGGGAGAGTTTCTGACTCGGAGCCGAGATAGTAGAGATGACAAACTCCGATGACACCGTGCACTACGATCGCCCACAGTCAGAACGCTGCCTTCTGCCACTCCGACACCGATGACGCCGGGCACGATCGACTACGACCAGGCTAGTCATTCTTCGCCCTTGCCCACCGGAGGGGCCATCTTGAGAAATACCCTGACCGAACTCGGAGTTGATGAAGATGAGAGCCCGTTGAAGTGATGTCTCAGAGGCCTTCTTCAACCCACGACGGCCACAAGACTGTCACGGGTAGTGCCATGGCGAATATCGCCAACGACGCATGGAAGGCCGCCAGAGCAAAACTTCACGGTGACTGCTGTCAACACCACACACAGTCATGACCAGATTGGCAACGGCGATCTGAAGGTGTCGGTTCATTAAGTACGCCTTTGTCTACTCATAATGGTTCATCATGTCGTCCCAAGTCAAGTAGTCGAATTAAGAAGTGAACTCATGTGTCGCAAGATGGGTACAGTCGTCATTCAATCGCTTGTATGTATCTGATCATTCTTTATTCTCCATCAACATTAAGTGCACGTTTTGATGATTCTGAGGGCCCAACTGCAATGTCAATTCCACTACGTAAACGAAGCTGAAACCACAAGTAACCCTAACTGTCCATCATAGCTGACCTGCTGCTGTCCTGTCATCACCTCCCGAATGCTCGTCCGTGGCGTAAAGCACTAACTGAAGCTATTAGTATTTGCAGGCGAACTGATGAGACTGAACTTACCAAGTACCAAAATTAAAGGTGGAAGACGTGTCCCGGAACGGTGACACACTGTCGAAAGACCGGCCCATGTCAGCGTGAGTTCGCTTGTCTTTGTCCCAAGATGGATGCCAGGTATGGGATCATTGGGTAGAGTATCGACGACACTGCCCGCATCCTATTGCGCTCGGATATCTTGACAGACGAGGCGTCCTCGGAACTTCTCGGGGGCATTCTCGGGGGCGCGTTGGATGTGTTTTACCACCTTATCGCCGATGGGTTGGCCGTCGTCATCATTGGCCTGGATTGTGACCATCATGTCCTCGGTCCCAAGGTGTTGAACGGCTCGCTCCAAGATTTCATTGCCGTCTTCCGGGTTGGCGGTGGACGCAAATACTCGAGAATGCGAAGCCGTAAAGCTGTATGAAGCACCGCTCAAAGAGGCATTGTGTGCCTCCATGGTTGCTTGGCCTGGAGCGTCATTGTGACGGTTGGAAGCAGAGACCACTCGCAGCTCCTCGAGACGAATTCGAGCACGCGCGGCTTCAAGGTTGAGTAAGTCAACCTCCACCTGCTGCTCGGCAATTTCGAGCTGGTTCTTGTTGATCTCCAGCTCTTTCTGGATGGCCTGCAGCCGTTGCTGCGAGGCTTCAAGCTGTACCTCCAGGCGTCCGGCCTCCTGTACAGCGGCGTCAAGTGAAGACATTGTAGCGTGCTAAACTCCAAGGCTGCTCTTGGTTGAAAATGGGGAGAAGGAGAGAAGAGTCTTAGCGAGAGCGCTCTGCGGTTAAGAGTGGTGTTGAGAGAGAAAGGCTCAAAGAGTCTCTAGTCGAGGGTGCGGGGGAAAAAGAGGCCTTGAAAAATAGCCGCCGTTGAATCAGGAGAGAATAATCTTCGCGAGAGCGCTGTGCGGTCGAGAGTGATGTTGCGAGAAGGAGAGATGAATCCTGGTGACAACGCTGTGCGGTCAGGAGTGTTGTTGAGAGAGAAAAGTTGAAAGAATTTCCAGTCGAGGGTGCGGGGGGAAAACAGGCGTTGAAAAACAGCCGCCCGTGAATCAAGCTGTCACCTCCTTAGCACTGATAGCAGGTGCCTACATTCACTGACATCCAATGAACATTGTCTTAAGACAAAGGATCAGCTGAAGTTATGCTACGATCTGACATGGCATGGTCTCTGATGTTCGGAAAGCTGTTTCAATTTAGTATTACCAACAACTTCACATCAATCTCACCAACCCTCGAGCAAAACTTTTGTACCATGCCAGGATATTTATTCGAGTAGTAGGTAAACTGCTTAATGATGATGAAAGCAGCTGCCACACTTGTAATTCCTCCATCTCTGAAATGCTATGTGTTGCTTCGTCCAATCCCCAGTCGAGTCTCCGTTCCATTCTTAGGCGTAGTTCCGCTTGGACAAGTCTTTCTCCAGGAATGTTTCTGCCAGTCTCTGGATAAGACCTTCTCATTTGATTGAACCATCCCACGACAACGCCAGGTCGCGTGTTGGCGTAGGACTTCAATCTCCCTATCCTGACGTGTAACCCGCATCGCGAGCTGCGTATTGAACTGGCGCAGGATCTGAAGGTCCCTCTCGTGACGTTCAGCTTGCGTCTCGAGCTGGGGATTCTGCTGTCACAGGCGTTCTGACTCTGCCTCAGCGTGATCACCGGCGGCTGTGAGATCTACGACCTGTTGACGAAGACGTTCGTTGTCAGCAGACAATGCTTCATTGGAGGATGAACCGACTTCCATTTTCCTCTCTATAGCTTGAACTCGTTCCTCAGGTGTCTCGTGACCGGCTCTGAGCTCATTGTGGCGAGATTCCAATCGCGTCAATGCTTGATTGCCAGCCCTCCTTTGACGAACAGACAGCCTAGTGGCCAGGGACATCGTAGGATAGACTTCATCTTCAGAGGCAGCGAGTTGCCCAATCGAGGGACAATCAGTAGACAACTTAAACATGTATTATGCAAACTTTCAAATCCAGTCTTTAAACCATTTTAGTGGAATACAATCAGAATGACAATGACTGCCGGTGCGTGTACTTGACGGCTTGTGCATGATGGACCGGCTGTGATTCACCAACCTTCCCCTCCGGCAACGGAGAAGCTACCGCATTGTTTAGATGTTCATGCGGCACGCCATTCATTCTATTTCTTCTTCTTTCATCACCACCACAGAAACAGAAGTCCCGTAAGGCCTACCACTTCAATGTCTACGACGCAACTAACTCGGTACTTAGAATCAACATGGTAAACAACGTCCAATACAACTGGGGTTCTGTCCCAAGCTCCAACTTCAATCCCGTCAATCGGGAGAGACATAGAGAATTCATCAAAGCGCGGTTCGAACATTCGCGACAGTGGCACGTTCGTCAGTGGGAGCTTCTGCACAAGACTGAAGAAGTTAAACTCTGTGCCAACCTACAACAGAGAGGCCTTCGCTGGGTGGGAGCCGACTTCTTCGACTTTTCAGTGGATGCCATCACCTGGGGGGAGTACGTCAAGCTTTGAGGGCTTGGTCTAGATCAGTTCAGCTGGCCATGGAACAAGGAAATGTTGCCAGAGCCTTTGGATGAGAGCGGTGGAAGGTCCCAGACCTTCAAGGCTTGGCTAGAGGCTGGAGGCATTTCCGTCTCGACCTCCTAGGATCCCAAGGATCCCAAGCCCGAGACTACGCCTACAAAGTGGGTTACGACTGCCTTGCACGCCATGTCGGGTGAAGAAGCGCTGGAATTAGCTATGGAGGGCTCAGCAAACGATACCGAGACCGCGTGGGAGAACTTCGAACATAAGCAGCAGGAGAACTGGGGTCAGCGATCGGTTAAACAGTCACATAGAACATGGAACCAAAACTATTGTCAAATTGAAACCATGTACCGCTGAACACATCACTTGAATGAACTCTTCTATATGCACTGAAAGTAAATACAAGTGACGTAAACTTGACTACTCGTAGTTCGCAAACATTTCTCCCTCCGGCAACGGAGAAACAAACAGGCATCAGGCACTTCAACCCTTACTCTCCTTCTTTCATCATTCATCACCATTTCCATCGCGCAAGGCTCGGTGAGACCTATCACTCTTTTATCTATTACGCAACTAACTCGGCACCTAGCATTCACGAAAGATGAGCAACGTCCCGAAAGCCACCATCGGGAGTTCTCCCCCAAATCCCGACTTCAATCCCCGCGACCGAGAAAAGCGTAAAGACTTCATCCGAGATACCTTCTCCTATGAGCGCCAGTGGTCTGCGGACAAATGGAAGCGTGTGCGCGCCGGTGCGCAAAACCAGGTTGCCTTCCGGCTCCATACTTCTGGCTTCAGCTGGATGAGCTCCTCCTCCTTCGACTATTCAGTCGACTTTCTGGCTTGGCTTGAATACCGCAGGCTCTCGGGGCTTGAAGAGAGTGGTCTCCGCTGGCCTTGGGACCCGGATGAAATCCAGACTTGGGAGTTGGAGGAGGGGATCTCCGAGCCCTACAAGAATTGGCTTGAGGCTCATGGCCATCAAGCTGGGACCCCTCAGGATCCCAAGGGTCTTAGCGATCTTGAGCCTTCCAAGTGCTGAAGTTTCAAGCAGCTATCTCCCAAGCTTCAGGCAAATCACCCAAGGTGCCTACTCAAACGCAGGCTGGCCCTTCGAATTCTCATGGGCCACGGTCACCGAAGCCGTCTCGAAACCAGCGTGGCCCTTCGACAACATCTCTCGAGCCACAGCCACCCAGGCCTACTCAAAGGCAAGGTAGCTCTCCGGCGACACCTATTGGATCATCCAATCCTGTGTCCACCCAGCAGGCAACCTCATTCATGTCTGAAAAAAGGTGCTCCTCCCAACCTACTACGAGGGTACTGGTTGCTGAGTCCTCGCCTGCCGCCACTGCGAAATGGAGAGCCTTGGAGGAGGACTTTGGCCGTCGATTCAATACCATGTTGGCAAAGCTTCGGCATGATGGCTTCATCAGCGGCGAGCCTACTATTCGTTGGGGTGTGATGCTTCCTCTTCGAGACAGTTACCGACCTGCTTTCAAACCGGACCACGTTCCCCCTAAACTCCCAGATCGGAACTTTCGTCAGCATATTTGGGACGCCCTAGACCTGCCGCGCCCGGTTAAACCATGCATTGGCCCTTTTGAAGTCGCCATACCACCATGGATTGACTTCTTTGACCTTCTCTTCGGTGAACAAGGCACTATGTTTGCCTCCATCGGTGGTCTCATCCCTCGCGACGTTACTGTGTCGTGGACCAAAGACAGCAATGGTGTTCCCAGCTCACTGATTGTCGGACCGAACCCCATCCTCGCCCATGCCCTCGATAGCCCGCCCTTGAGGGATGGAGTCCATAAGGTATGGCGACAGATCATTCAGTGGCTGGCGCTTGCGCAAACGGGCCGTCCCCTTCGTTTTACTGAATTCTTGAGGCGCTTTGAAACCCTCAAGCTAGGGGAGGACAAGTCCACTACGAAGTTGATGGATGAGCTCTTCCGAGCACGCGAAGCAGCTTCACGATCTCCCATCGACACCCATACCACCGCTGCAAAGGTGATGAAGAACAACCTGATTCGATGGACTCCCGAGATCCATGCATACTTGAAGATGCCGTCCTCTCACGCTGGCGCTTTACTCAAGGAATGGATCCTTGAGCTCGGCCCCGTGCTGGCACGTGAACGGGCAGATGCGGTCTTTGACGTCTGGGGCGAACACTCCCCCAAAGAAGCTTCGCTTTGGTTCAACGACCTCCCAGCGGCGGCGCGTCTTGCCGTTTAGTTACAAGAGGGTATTTAAAGAGCAATTCTTAGCCCTTGGGTCACTTGTGGGTTTGGATAAATCAGCCACTATCTGCAACGGCGGCGGACCACTATACAAAGCACAGAATTCGGATCCCGATACTACTTGATACTTTAATAAAACAATGGAATAGACCGATTTTGACCTTTTTGGCATTTCTATGACAGAACGCGATTGTGTGATTATGATTGTAGTAGCCTCATTTGGTGGTGCCAGAGAAGGGATATGCAGTGCAAACAGCCGGCAAACCTGCATTCTTGTGGGCTAACTATCTACCGAGCTCTCTAGCGGTTTGCATTTCAATCAAAACAATAAATTCCCTTCTCAACCTTTTCAGTGTTCAGCAAACCTACAGCTGAAATCAACACATTACATTACAACAACGGGTGCAGCAGAATCAGATGAGGGATCCCTCCTTCCGTGTCAACTGGTGAGCAGAAGAATCTTTCCGACCCTAATTCAGTGATCAACTTGTGATGGCTGACACGTTCGTCATCCTCATACTAACGTTCCTCCCTTCTTTCCCTTAGGTCATGTCTTCAGCATCGCAACCACCGATCGAGATCCGAGAAGCCCTCAAGACCTTTGTTCAAGACGACCTGCAGCATGCCAAGGGAGACACCAGGCCTTTGTTTGGGCATATTGCCATGCCTCCATGTCGGATCCCAGGAATCCTGCCAGTCATCCACGAGTTACTTCGGGGCGACCGTACCAAGGAAACCGCTTTCATCTTCGTGAATTTTGATGAAGTCCTGTACGCTCCAAAGGACGAACATCCGATCAAGAATCTCCTGACTACCGAGTTCCTGAACGACCTCAGAAACAATATCCGTTCCGAAACCCGTCCCCAGCAAGGTCCCCTTGCATGGCGGGAGCCCATTGGTTCCCTCGAGTCGCTTGACGATGAGCGTACTCTACCACTCGACGGTGTCATTGTCATGCAGCTGAACCCGCAAATCTCCGCCGAATGTGCCCTGGCCTTGACCTGCGTCGTCGACTGGGCCTGTGCCAACTTCTCCGTTCCACGAGACATCCGCGTCGTAACGATGTCACCACCAGTTGGCCAAGACATCCTCTTCGATCTCGTCTCCCAAAAGGAAAGCAATCCGTTGGTGTCTCTCTGCGACCTCGAAACTCTGTGGGCACAAGACCCGACGAAAGACTGTCACATTCACGGTGCCCGTTCGTCGAAGCAGATTGCCGAGGCACTTTACGATGCCATCAAGGAGCCGAACGCCAATTCCCGCCTGGTTCTTTCGTTCGATCGCAATGTCGAAAAGTATCTCTTCAACCTAATAAGCTTTAAAGAGACGAACAGCTTCGAGCATATTCCCATCACTGCTTCCGACAACCCGTCAGACATAAAAGAGCTTACGGAGAGAGCCAAACGCGGGAAGACAATCGTGGCAACAGTCTTTGGTCAATTCGAGCATCCTACTGTAACGATAGACGCATTTCAGGAACTCCACCTCGTACTTGGTCGCATCGATACCGCAACTCCTGTCTGGGACAACAAGTCTCAACAAGTGCTGGTATACCCACACTGGACATCGAAACAGGACCGCACGTCACAGCTATGGTGGGCGTACCAGCCCGGGGGAGCGGCAATCACTGTCTACTCCGCCAAGTATACACCTGGAGACTTCATCGAAAACGGTGCAAGCCACGTGCGTCTCGTACAGGGTTCTGAGCTTGGAGGGTATGTGGCTGCTGCGCTTGATCTAATCTCGTTCGGTGTTGGATCTGAAGATACCATGGCCCTCTTCATCCAGAACCCCCTGGTTGTTGAAGACATCAAGAACAGACTTATTACCCAGCGTCTCATTTCTGACAGCGGCCTTAATTTGAATCCGACCGAAGCAAAGTTCTTCCGGTATATTCTTCCAGAAGTCAATTATGACCACCGTCTTGCCATGCTCTTGGCTCTCGATTCAAGCCCACCCGTCCGTTATCGCAAGGCCGAGTTCGCCGCCACCCTATTAGCCGGCCTATGTTGTTCATTCAAGAACAAGATGATTACACTGCAGGATATCCAGGACGTATTTGTCATGTCTCGCGCTTATGGGGGTTCCCTTGTAAAGTACGGAACTACTCAGGCCACCATTGGGCTTGTCAAACATTACTATCTTTCAGTAATGGTGGATTCCAATGACAGTGTTAGGCTAAGAGACATCGTCAAGATTCAGCCTGGCGCGCGAGTTCAATTCCTAATACTACAGCAGTTTCTGAATGCTTTCAGACAACATCGGCTCGACACTAGCATTTCGTCACGTGTAATGAAATGGAATGATATCAGCGAAGCTGACAAGCTTCAATTCCACATTCACCTATTTCGTGCTTACATGCACCAAACCATTCTACTCCATCGCCCAACTGAGGGGAATCATGACACTCATGAGCATGATTTCACGTCCTTGACCTCGATGCAAGCTTGCGGCTTTTCTCTCGGTCCCGAAGTGTTGTCTCTGCTGTTCAATCCCCGGCGAGTGTCCAGAGAGGGGGCAAATGAGGGCTGGTATGGTATTTCTCACGAGCTAAGCCGATCATCTACGTCTCTCACCTTCCATGATTGGGATGTGATCCCAGCTGAGGTTGTCGCTTTATGGTCAAGGGAAACAGGTCTCACCCCCGGTGATCTTGCCTCAACCGTTGTGTACCCGAACTCCAACTCTATCGAGGTCACTGACGAGGCTTCTGATATACTTTAAGGTATACGGTGTAGCAGGTGCCCCATTAATACCGCCGTCGAGCTGTGATACCATGAGTCATTGACTATGGGTGATGATAGCGTTGATCATTGGGATAAAGAGCCCGTCTCTGTCATTGTCACAAAGTTCTACAGGAATAAATGGTTAGATCAAATTGTACTCAGAATAAATAGATTGTTCTCCATCTTCCATATTTGCCTCGTCTTTGTGTTTGTCCTGTCCTTTGTCAGTCTCGGTGCGCACCTTCTTTACTTGGTTCCTTCTCTGTGGGCTGACTTTCTTTGTGCCCACTCTGTGCTTGCCTTCCATGTCCACTGAATCATCGCATTTCGAACATTTTCGTACTAAAGTCGATTTCTACAACCACATCCTGTTTTACTCGTATCAAAAGTCGCCCGAAATGCAGTCACATCGAGGTCAACGACGCCCGGGGTACTCTGGCACACAAAGTATAGGGTACGCGCTAAACGTGAGCCACTATAGATACCCTGAAAGTTTGCCAATAGTTCGACTTACTAGCAGGGGGGCATGTATTGCAGCTACAGATTTTCAGGGGTTGGACTGTACACACGAGCGAATCGGTGGCCAAACATGCCCATGCTACTGGAGGCTACGGTCTACCTATCCAAAATGTCTCACCCCTCAAGCGTGCGCCCCTATCGAAAGGCCTTTCGTCGTCTCGACGTAAGAAGCAAGTCGTCGTTTAAATTATTTATCTCGTCTTTCTCCCAACTTGGGCCGAGCATCAGCTTGTTCTCGTTCAACTGCCAGTATGCATCGGCTCTGGGCGAGGATTTTCGCAACGTCTTTTGCAACGCTCTTCTTAGTCGCTGTCACTCTCAAGACTCTCTTTCCCGGGAATGATCCATACCGGTGTCGGGCTCTCCAGAATACCGGTCGTTGGATAGATCCAGTGAAAGACAAGCAAGGGAATCGAGACCCTTTCCATCAATGGCAACCCGACGGGTGTATCCTGAGTCGATATGAGTCGGAAGACATCCGAAGATGTATGGAAGGAAGGAGCATAGTTGTCTCGGGAGACTCGACCTCACGACACGTTAGTCGTGCGATGGCCTCTATGGTAAGCAGAGGTGAAGACTATCCTTAATTAGAACTGACATTCGCGCAGCTTGACAGAAAGCAGTTCGACAAGGACCACTTGGAAAGGAACTTACCCCAAATGAAGCCTTTCAACATAACCTACCACGGCCAAAAGATCGAGCGCATAACCAATGTGTGGCTAGATATCCATGGCAAAGAACAATTCGTGCAGAACATCGCCATGTACACAGACGAAAAGACAAATGTCCTAGCCATTGGAAAGCAGAAAGGCCCTGCGTTGATCTATATCTCTGCAGGGGCCTGGTTCACCCACCCTGATGTCATAACTAATCTTGGAGAGAACGCGACGGATCCCTGGGAAGAACGTTACGAGCTTTACAAGAACCATGTGATCAGTCTGAGCAACTTGATCGGCGAAAATACTCCAGAACACGATCCCTTCACGGCCCCCATGGATCCCTACGACGGTTTCGGGAATCAAATCCTCTACGCTCCACCGGCGGGACCCCGGTACCTGGGTGATGAACCTGTTAGGAAGAAAGACAGAAGCCGAAGGGCCGATGAAGTTATTGAGATGCAGCAGTGGCTTCACGATAACGAGGATAAAATGAGCATACCTCTCATGTGGTCGATCCCAGGTGTTGTTGTCGGCCAGGACAGAATTTGGAAAGACCCTCTCCGTACCGGCTTCCACGTCAAGTTCCATGTCGCCGAGTTACGAGCCAACATCCTCTTCAATATGCGATGCAACGCAAAGCTCGATAGAATGAAGCCTTACCCTTACTCGCGAACTTGTTGTACTGACTACGGCACCAAACCGTTCACACAGCTTGCGGTCGTCTACTTGGGTACCTTGTACTTGATCGTCTGCATATTGTGTGAAGGTTCGGATCTCGTTGCTGCCCGCCCGCGTGATGAGCCTCACTGGAGAGGTTTCAACATGAGAGCTGGTTACTTTGTTTTGGCGTTGCTTATGTGCTACTACGCCGACCGGACGCAGATGATGGCTAAGGGAAGTAAGCTCTGGCAGATGAAGGACTTTGTGGCTCTTTCTGTCGCCTGGATTGCAGTTTTTATCTTTACGATCCGACGATCAGATTCTGCTCAGGACTCGGGCTCGATGCAGCATGTCGCAGACGTGCCCTTGCTGTCGCGATCGGAATCTGGTCAGGATCCAACAGACCAGCCTTTTCTACCACAATCGAAATTCTTTCAGGATTCAACAAATCAATCTTTCCTGTCGCGACATCAGATGGATGAGTGGAAGGGGTGGATGCAATGCCTCATCCTGACATACCACTGGGCCGGAGCCAAGGACAGTCCAATCGACACCTTGTTCTATCTCTGCGTTTGTGGCTATCTCTTCCAGGCAGGCTACGGCCACACCCTCTATTACATGAGCAAGGGCGACTTCTCCTTCAACCATGTAGCAGCAACCCTTATACGCTTGAATCTCTTGCCATGCTTCCTGGCATATTTCATGGATACCGACTATATGTTCTATTATATTTCGCCACTTATGTCTTTCTGGTTTCTTGTCGTGTACGCAACTATGGCAATGAGTGGGAAACGCAACGATGATGCACAGTTCTTGTTAGTCAAGATTTGTATGTCCTGTATCCTTGTGTCAACCACACTGCTCGCCACACCATTCACGAGCTGGACCCTTGACATACTGAAAGCGATCTTCAAGATACAATGGAACGACAAGGAGTGGCAAAACCATATCATAATGAACACATTCATAGTGTACATCGGCATGCTGGTTGCTATTGCACATCGCGAGATGAAGAATGCCAAGGTCTCTATTCATCGGGGTCTTCGTATCAGTCTTGCTTTGGGGGGTCTACTCGCCATCTTCCATTACCTGTCTGTCGCTGCAACTCTTGGTAACGATGCCTATGAGAAGTGGCATCCTTATCTCTCTGCCGTCCCGATCCTGGCTTTCCTTGCGCTGCGCAACGCCTCAACATGGGCTCAAAACCATCATCCCAAAGCCATGGCTTGGTTGGGCCGCTGTTATCTAGAAACATACATCCTCCAAACTCACCTTCTTCTCGCAGCCGACAACAATGGAATACTCATCGTGGACGGTCTTTTCGGCGATGGCACACTTTTAGGGGATCGATGGCGGACTCTAGTCGTCATTGTACCAACCTTCATATGGATATGTCACGCAGTAGCTGATTCAACAGCTTATATCGTCAAGATGTTGCTCCATGAAAGTGCATCGAGCGAAAAGACTGGGTGGCTAGGCAGAATTCCAGGATGCTCAAGCATTACGACGCCTCAGATTCGTATCGCTTGTATTCTTCTGGTTATGTGGTCTCTCAATTTGATGACGCCCGGACATGAAGTACCAGCTGCGCCGGATGGAAGGCACGAGGTGTCTGTAGTCAAAAGTTTTCCAAAGCAGAGACCTTCCTTGGTCCCATTCAATGGCACTACTTGGTAGAGAGACTGACTTGTTCAAAAGATCGCCTTAAAAGTTGGTTACATACAATGAGGAGTTTATGTACATAGAATTAGAAATGGATCAAATAAGATATGGTATATTCTGTTCGTTAATACGGTACTTTCTTGGTGCCTCTTCTCTATGTGACATGCAATGATGCTGATCCCTCTCTCGCCATACCTTGGACCCGGAGGCTCGGCAGACGGCGGCCAGGCAAGTCATCAACCTTCTTGTGGACTATCCGGACAGCCTCATGAAACATTGCAGAAAGACGGGTACAATCGTTGGTACGAGTCTGTAGCTGGCATGTGTCAAGTTTTGTCGCTGCAGGTCGACCGACCGACCGATACGCGCAACGAGTCGACTCCCTCTACAAGCTCTATGGAGAGCTAGATTAGTCATTTAAGGGGAAGCTCAAGCGAAATTCTGCCAACAAGAGGTAAACACGGGTCAATCGAAATTTAACGTTAAAGAAGGCCAAACTGAGTGTGTTTTCCTGAGTTGAAAAGAATGTGCTAGCACTGACTGTTAGTTGATCCGCATTAATGGTACATAAGCCTGGCAATGAATAAACCCAGTACTAAATAAAGTCGATAATAATATAAACTCTATAATAAAATAAGCTCGAGATGAAGAAAGTCTGTAATAAAAGCCAAGGCGACTCTGCCAGTGTCAACAACGGCAAAAACGGCAGTTGCCCGTTAACCTGCCCGTGTGGGGCATACCTTCTCCTTCGCTCCTCGCAAAACCATCGCAGGAACTTCAACATTGCAACACTCAAAACTTTCCTCACGATTTCTGAACTTGCCTCTGCTCAAAGCGAGGTTGAGCGCCTGGAGATTGAGGCCCTTGAGCTGCAGCTTGAGGCCTCCAGACGACGTCGGCAAATCGCCCAACAACAGCTTGAGGCTGAGGAGAAGCAGGTTGAGGCCGATGAGAAGAATCTCGAACTTGCTCGGGCACAAAGACGTGTCGAAAGGTTGCGAGCGCCCGGGAACGTTGATTCCACCCGTGGTAACACCTTGCCAGCGCCTACGGCTACCCCTGCGACTGCAGCTGTAACTGCACCAGTCCTTGGTCTGCCCAATTATAGCGATGCTCGAGGCCGTAAACGCGATTCTCGCGGCCTTGTCTTGGGGAGCAGAGGTTCCCAAGGCTCCTCTGCCAACACTACTGGCATGAGCGGACATGGAACCTCCGGGGGTGTTACCCAACACCGCTTCGTAACTACGGCTCCAACTTTCCGAGTGACTGGAAATACCAGCTACATGTCAGACCTTGTTGCTGCTGATGAGCTGGTCATGCAGAGCTCTGGTTCGGTAGCCGTGGAGTTTCCAATCGAGCCAATGCGTCCAGAACAGACCTCATTCCTCAAGGAAAAGGCCCACCATGCGACATCCTCGACCCGTCCTCAGGATACCCGCGAAAGAGGGATCAGGGTATTATCGTCCTGGCGGGGTAACTGTTGCATCATTTGCAGGAAGACCCATGCCATGAGCAACTGCCTCTTTGCGCCATGGGGCTTTATTCCCGGTTGCACATTTTGCAACACCAGGAACCATACTGTCGACACCTGTGATCAGTTTGCCAAGATGTCGATGAAGGAAAAGGCCGAGTTGCTTGTCTATGGGCGAGCTAACCGGCCAATGCTTGAAACCGGTGCTGATGGGCCGGAATGGGATTGGTACCTCAGGGAGTACCTGAAAGAGGCTGGCAACGATGCCATCCCCGAAATGATTCCTTGGACTTCACAACACGCGAAGTCGGTCTCACATCGACCCGACTTCAAGGAGGTCCAAGCTCATTTTGATGAGCGTGGGGACGCCAATGCCCTGCCGAAGGACCCTGCACACGTATCCTTCGATGCTGTTCGCCAGTTATACTGGAGTGATCGCATCTAGTTCGACACTGGGAGTCGTACACCCTACCACGTAGCCTGTGCTTGGGCTATTGAGTTTTAACCTCGATTCTCGGGGCAAAACCAAGTGGTAGGATCAGGCTATCAGCCTCGACAGGTGAGCCAGTAGGCGCCTTGAACTTATAATGGTAGATCCCGCCTTGACGGAGGCCAGGTTCTCGGTGTCTCATCACCCGAGATGTACCTCTCAGTTTTCGTGTTGGTAGTTAGTAAGTTGCATCCTCTTCCGCTTATTCGCAAACGCTAACAGCTCAGCAGGTACATTGCACCACAGACGATGATTCGATTTTGACGATGGTGCCTGAGGGAATTGCGGTGGACAGTCGGCATTCGGTTTCATTTACATAGTGGAATTGAACATGCAGTTCGACTCTCAGAATGACTCAAAATGTGAATTCCAGATGGTGACATATTGATGGAAGAGTACAGGAACGAACCGATACGGACGAGCGAACAAGATCCTACCCAAAAGACGATGCGATACTCATCTCACAGCAGAGAAGCTCGCCCCTCGATATCCTCCGGCCATGGTGCCATAAACTGTCGCCGAACCTCTATCAATACAACGGCACTACACTTGATGTTCAATCAAGCTTTTTGATCCCACCCGCCACGACAAGACAAACGGGCGCTACCCACACTGCGACAAGGGTGCTTGGGTTCCCCAATTTGGACAACACGTCTTCCATCATTGGTCGCTCTAGACACCGTTGAGACATGGTCGGCGGGGCGGTGTCCTCGCTTCGGCTCATCGGACCGTGGCAAAAACTCAATCAGTGGACTCGGTCGGATTTCGGAGGCAAAAACGGCGCGGTATGAATTGACGAAGGTTGTACCTCACTGTATTCGACGATACGCGATGGCTTCAGGTGCAGTGCGCGCTGCCAGGACTTGGGCAGTCGGGTCCGCTTTCTTTTTGATCGAGGGCGCTCGAGAGCTGTTCAGTTGGTGCTTCGCCCGACGCGGGCGTCTAAGTGTTGATGTGATTTCTTGTAGCGCTGGAACCGGAGTACTAAGATTATGGTATCAATGTCAGCATTTGTAGTACCGCGCGGAAGGTTCATCTTACCTGAAGTAATGATTATCAGAGTTCCAAAATTGATTGTGAATGAAGGAGGAGAAATTTCTTCGGCGGCTGTAATCAAGACTAAGTTGGTATCTAGGTACCTAGCTCCTTCTTGACCATGCTCTGTAGACGTTAGCAGGTACAATCGCCAGAAGTCAGTAATCCATCTAGAAGGAAGGAGGGTATGAATAATTTTAGTTCGTCCAGCCAGGTGCGATTCCCATCATGCCTGTTCTTCTTTCCTTCCTCTGCTACTGCGGCATCCATGAACTGTCGTCATTGGTGAGATGGAACACAAAGCATCGAACAGGGCATCAAATGTTCTTCTTCAGAGCGATGGGGGCACGCCGACTGTGAACGAATGGGATCACGTTCAGAAAGACTGAGTGAAAGCGGTGTCAGAACATGCAAGCATTCAGATGGAAGGCTATCTAGAGTTGCATGCATCACTCAAGTGTCGTAAAAGAGTTGCCCTAAAGTAGGTAAGTATCTACTACCCATGACCGGTGGTACATGTCACTGTTTTTGCATGAGATTCAGATTTTATTCACCACTGCGACTTCTCAATTCTCAGTTTATTGACTTCTGTCTAGGCGTCTGATCCCCAAAGTGTTTTACTGTCTCAAGTATTCCCCAAGATCCTTCCCCACGAAACCGTGGCTTGGTACCTAGAGCCTGGTCTTCATGGTAGATCGCCTTGCTTTTGTGAGCCTTTACCAGATATCAGCGGCGCCGTCCACTTCCTGCACGGCTGTAGCATCACCCCATCCGATGGGCTGAGTAAGGTTCTCGTACGATTCCCACGCGGTTCGGGCTTCGGGGCGGGCAGAGGTCGAGGCGACGGTTTCATCACTCTTCGACAGAGAATGGATCTTGGTCAGCTGCGACTCGAGATGAGCAATCTTGGCCTCCTTGGTAGCCAGCACGTCGTTAAGCTCGTGAACCCTGACCCAGGCATCCTCAGCGTCGTTTTCCGCCACGTTGACTTGGCGGAGGGCTTTTTCGAGTTCGTTTTCGAGGGCCGTGGTGTTCTTGAGGGCTTCGAGGTGTTCGTCTTCCACGACTGTGTTCCTCTCAAGGGTTTCGTCACGTTGGTATTCGAGGTCCAGGACCTTCTTCTGATACTGGTCCAGACGTCCTTTGTCGTTCTCGGTACGGACGCCGGTTCGTGGGTTGAGTGCAGCTCGGCTAAGGGCAGCTGCGATCATCTCTTCAACAGTCTCCCGAGTCATCGAGGTATCGTGACCGCGGGGCTCGACAAGACCATGCTCTACATCAAGGTCAGTCCTTTTGGCATCAACTATCCGGAGACTATACTCACTGGGCTGCATCGTGAGGCAGTTGGTTGAAGAATCGCGTTGTTTGAAGGGACAGGTGTTATGCGGAATGAGTGGTGTGAGAAGAAATTTATGAGGAGGAAGAAAGGTGAGAAGAGAAAAACGGGAAGAAGAATAAAGGTAGGTAATTTATGGTGAATAGGCGGATAGGTGCATAGGCTACCTGGCACTGCACTGCATGTTATTATCCGCCAGCTGGCAAACGCTGGCAAACATTGGTAAACAAACACTGCTGAGCTTCCTGAAAAGAGATTTCCCCAGGGGCGTAATAAAATTTCAGTCATTTGCGAACGGCGGGAGATCAATTCGTTTGCTATCGCCACGAGTGTTGGTTGTCAGGCAGATCTTTGTCGCTGATCACTTCATAGACTTCAACTCATTAGACTGACTGCAACTTATATTCTCATTTATGTGGATTCAGAGAGCCTAGCCAAATTAACTATCGCATCTCATTGGTGCATTCCCAAGGTCAAATGTAGCATTTACTTGCGTCCCATTTCTTCTCAAGTCCGACGTGGCTTGTGAAACGCTTCTCCTCATGGCCTGTATACTGTCCGGCCTATGCATTTCCTCTCGAATTTCCCCAGAGATCCTCCACTCACGAAGCCCTGGCTCGATACCCAGGGGTTGGTCGCGGTAGGTAGGCTGTCTACCATGTATCTCCAAGTTCCAAGCTCCTACTTACAAACGGAATGAGTCGCTTCTTCCAATTCCATCTCCCAATTGAAGTTACGACTCAGATTTGGGTGTAAGGGTTTGGGCGACGGGTGAATCCTCTCTCAACAGAGAGTTGATATTTGCCAGTCGTGACTCAAGAGACGCAATCCTGGCCTCCTTGGTAGCCAGTGTGTTGTCAAATTGTTTCTTCATAACATTGAGCTTCTTCTTGAGGGTATGCTTGGCTTCCGCAGCTTCTTTCTCGGCTTGGGCTGCCCTCATGAGAGCTTCATCACGTTCGTTCTCCAAGGTCGCAATCTTCTGCTCCTCCCGGAAAAGATCTTCTCCTCGTTTCTCAGCAAATTCGCTCAGTTGTTCGTCAAGTGTAGCTGTGATCATTTCATCGACAGCCTTCTGAATTATTGACGTATTTTGACTGAGAAAGTCGTCAAATTTGCGCTCTTCGTCAGGGTCAGTATTTTGGAATCAACTAGCCGGAGTCTCTTCACCTACTGTGTTGACGGTTCATCGTGAGGAAGTCACTGGCAAGGTCAAGAATTGTGTGGAGCGTTCGAGATGTCGTGTACCGTGCGAAGTGAGTGGTAGGAGAAGAAGATTATCAGAAGTATTCTGGGATGGAATGAAGAGGGGAGAGTAGAGAAACATCAATTGGGGAATAGGCTGACTACCACTGTCACCACATATCATTCATTACTCGGTAGTTAACAAACACTGGTAAATACAGCTGAGTTTCCTGAAAATAGATTGCCCTTAAGGCGTGGCAAGATTTCACTCTCTTCTAAGTGCAATCAGCTTCCCGTATCGTCGTTTCAGGCAGCTTGATGCTACCCATATGTGAATCGGTCCAAACACCAACTCAAGAAACAATACATGATCCCGAGCACCATACGCGAAGTGACTCGGCAGCGCTCAATGAACTTTTCAATTGTCAACTAATAAAAACAGGTGTGTATTGGCTTCCGTATAGACACTATGAGCCCTGGCCATTCCCACTTTCACTCTCAGGTAACGCACTGGTGTTGTTGACCAACTCAGTCGTGGCCGGCTGTGCTGGACTCCTGGGCATCACCAGCCTTCGGTTTCAGGGCTTTGACGAGTGCCTCTTCCAATAGGTAGACCTTTTCCGAGACCAACTTCAGCGCTGCGAACATTGCTTTCGCTCGGGACATTTCGCGCTTCAATTCTTCTTCTGTTTCCCTGAAAGATGCGTGCTTTTCCATCAAAGATGCCTTGATTTCCCATTGAGCTGCAAGCTTTTCCTTCGTAGATGCGATCAATCCTTCTAGAAGGTCGATCGTTACGGATTGGTATTGGATGTTTTCCTTACCATCCCTCAAAGATGCCATCTTTGCGTCCCAATATTCGAATTCTTCCATCGAAGATGTGGACTCGTCCACCCAAGCTGCAACCTCTGCGTCTGTGGATGCGAGCGCTTCCCGTAGACATTTGAGCCTCTTCTCCAGAGCCGAGAACTTCTCCTTCTCGGCTAGGAATTCCGTTTGGAATGCTTCACGGCCAATGAGTAGCTGGCGGATTCCAGCTGTGATTGTTTCTTCGAAAGTTTGTCGAGTTTCTAGCCCATTGCTGGGACGCTCATCAGGCTCGCGCTCTGGAACAAGGTCAGTGTTACAGAATTACATATCCAGATTCTCTGCAGGTACTCACCACTCATTGCGAGAGATTTTGCGATGGTAGAAGAAAATGTTGGAAGGTTTTCGTGATGGAGTGAAGAGGGTTGAGGAGAGAAGAATATTTTGGTGGATAGAAGAGCGCGGCTGCCTACCACTGTTGCTGCGTAGCATCGTGCGCCAGCTGGCAAACACTGCCAGGTTTCTCCAAAGCGGACTTCTCTCAGGCTATGAATTCATTCTCTCCTAAATTATCACTTCAGTGAGCTTCAGGTAGGGACACCACATGAACGATACATTATTCCAAGCACTACTCGGGAAGTGACTCGTCAGCATTTTGCTGACAATCTGACGGCAGGAAGAATAGATATCGATAATGGCAATAGGTCTAAGAAAGATCTTGCTGAGAAAATACAAGAGTTGTCCATCATCGATTCTCAACTTTCCGCCCATAACTATCCCTCGGGCGCATGGACTGGTCTTTTTGCCGGTATTAACCTCATTACGAGTCGCATCAAGAGTGTGGCCATGGCAGAAACGTGGTCTACCATGTGCGAGCGGATGCGAGATCGAACCGTTGCTGAAGTTGTGAACATCTACACAGGCCCAGCTTTGTGGTTACAGTTTAGACGGATAGGAGACTTCGGGAACAATCATTGTAAATAGTGTCAATCTATGAAATAGGGCCTACTTCCGTCGAGGGTACCCAACGCCTACATAATGCAAGACCATGAGACGCTGAGAGTTTGGATTGTTTCCCGAAGGGTCTGGCGCGTTGATCACATCCCAGATGATCATGCCCTCGACCCTCAAGTCGCCATACGTACGCACAAACTCATCTGCCTGCCAGCCGTTGTCATCCGTCATGACGAGAGATTGAATCATGTTCACGACGTCGGCCTTGAAGTCGTCCTTCTCTTTTTCGGGAAGATGGTCCGATCCTTGAACTATGCGGTTTTCGACATACCAGCGAACGTTGTTCATTTGTTCGATAGGGAAGCTTGCAAACCCATCTTTTCCGACGACCTCGCCATTTCGATCCCAACGTTCAGGACGGGTTTGGTTCCTCTGGTACGGGTACGAGAACTCGTCGAAGAAGCGCTTCTTGTTGTACTCAAACAGACGCTCACGCAAGGCCTGGGAATCCTTGTCGTTGTTTCCAGTAGGCTGCCATATATTTAGCGCATGCCTGAGCAGAGAGAAATCGCTTCTATACGTACCTTGTAAGGCGGCCCATGGAGTCCATTGAGGTTTTCGAGCATGCCAGTGACGACGCCGCTTTTACTGATGGCCTCGGAAGTAGCGCCGGCGCCTCCCATAGTGACGATTGTATGGAATAGTATAAGGAAGGAGTAGTAAGTAGCAAGAACGCTCGGGGTGTAGTTTACGGAAGAGGATGAGATTCAGAAGGCAGCAGAATGGACGCGATAGTCGAATATATATATACCTTCTAGCACTCGGTATAATGTCTCAGATGGCGACTGCTGACTGGAGCGGTGCCTCACTCCGTCCTGCCCGCTGCACTCTGCCGTCTCGAAAAGTCCTATTTACGCCACGTTGGCATCAATTCGTGCATTTTCTGGGGGCTCCAATCCAGAGCTTGTCCGGAGAGGAATCCAATGCGGCTGGAAACGAATGCGTGCGCGATCGCCATTCAGTGTGTCGATCACGGGCCGCGTTTTGACACCTCCCCGTAACATGTCAAATCACGGACCGGGTCTGCTTAGTGTTGAGTTACCTTTGAAGAAGTGATGAGTGATAGCCCTTCCCTCATGCTTGCTGACGTATTTTCAGCTGGTGAATGAACCGCCAAGAGGCCTTCAGCTGGCATCTGTTGTCCATCTCAACCGCTTTTAGCAACTATCCATTTCCCTATCACATTCGCCGCCGTCGGATGCTTCATGTACGCACATATCATCTAAATGATAAGTACTGTGCGAGGCGATTGGTGGAAGAAGTTCCGTCTAGATCGTCCATCAAGTATTCAGTTTTATCGACGTTGACGTATACATGGCTGCGTGTCGCCCTTTGTAGTCGAGGTCGACAAAAGGGCATCCCATAGTCTGACACCCGAACTTCTCATCATGTATTGTCCCTTGTTCTCGATACTTCTTAGTATAGCTTTGAGTTCATCTTCCTAGAGGCATCGTCGGTATAGAGGTTTCGTCTCATCGTGCTGTCTTCATTTCTCCGGATTCTTCGTTGTCGCTGTGATTGAAGTAGATCTCGAGGCAAGTGTTACCCCAATTTATCGGCTGTACTCCATTCGGATGGAAAGGGTCCATTCTTCTGGCGTTATCGATATATTGATCTGTTTCATGAGGGTGGACCTATACCTGAAAAGATGTGGGATCATTTTTGATGCGTTCGGATAATGCTTATTAAAGTCTAGATGACATCCGGGGAAAGAGGACCGACAGTCAGTAACGCTAGGATGATACGACAAGAAAGATTGACACGCGTTAAGGTTAGGATGACGCGAAGGTCCAGATGATATACGGGTAACGGCCGGACGATATGATGATGGGATGATGCCTGGGAAGTCGGCAGTACTTAAAGTCTGGATAACATGAGAGGAAGGCCAGGACGAAGGCGATATCATGACGTTTCTAAAAGTGACATTACCTTAAACTAAGCCCATTGGCAATCGCTCCCTATCGAATAGACGGATGGCTGGACGAAATGGTCTCGAAATGGCAAAAGAAAGCCCGCCGTGGAGGATGAGGTCGCGGTCAACATCGTTGAGGCGGCCATCCAATTAATACTGACACCAACGCGGCATGGTCTCTGTCACTGAGAGACGTCGGTTTTCTACCCAACGAGGATGACTTCGTCTTCGACTTGTCGGAGGATACTGTAATCGTTATCTTGGTGAGTGTTGCTTGTCTTTTGTCACTGTATCGAGGGGTAAGAGGCCGACGAAGCCGATGTTCATTCGGGTTCTTCATGTGGAAGGTAAGTGAAATTGTAGTATCATTCATCGACGGCTCGAGCAGTCTCTCTAGAAATACTTTTGCGTCTGGGCGAAATGCATGCCTGCTGCAAAATGAAACAACTTGGCCGCAACCACTGTTCGCTCTCGCTTCGAGTACTCAACAAGACGCTCATACAACTCAGCGAGAGGAACCACCTCTCGCTGAATATGCTCTCCATCCTCCAGTCTCTGTTCAGGCTCCTCCTCGTTTTCGCTCAATTGAACCTCGACCATAGCCATTTGCATGTTGGCGTTTGTCATTCCAGGGTCCGCAGCTTGAGTAGGGCTGACGCTCAAAACCTTGCAGTCGTAGCCAGTTTCCTCCTTGAACTCTCGAACAGCCGCTTCTTCGGCAGTCTCCTCCGCATCAATGAGTCCAGCGGGCCACTCGATAGTGTAGGCGTCCAGAGGTGGTCGATACTGAATAACAAGCAGAGTTGACGCAGGCTTCGAAGGGTGGAGAAGAATGTTTCCCATGGCGACGGCATCAACCCCGGATTTGCCTCTTGTCTTTCGTGTTGCGACTTCCCATGTTCGTTCCTTGCCGACTTGGTCGACGTACTCGATCTTCTTGAGAGTTACCCACTTGGACTCCTCAATTGGGAGGTCCGAAAGCTTGGTGATGACGGGTTCTTGTGTTTTTCGAGTCATGCTGAAGGGTCTGCTAATGAAAGGACGGAGGCGATGGGGTCTGAGGGTTTGGCGAAGGAGACGCATGAATGTTTGTGAGGTTTGAGATGAGTTGAGAGCGGGGATTGTTGAGTAAGACGAGTGCGGGGCACGGTGTACACTGTGCTACGTCATTGATGCCTCAACGAACAAGAGATATTACGATGGTAGCTTCCTCGCAAGTTGGGATCCAGGGATGTGTTCAACGAACAAGACGACATTAATTGAACTTCAGAACACGCAATGGAGTGCCGAACCTTTGAGTGTGGCATGATGTGCCCATCCTCGGCAATGCGATGACCTCACACTTCCACTCCATCGATAAAATTGACATCAGAGAAGGTATTGTGAGATCCAAACTCCCGGAGTCAGTGTCCTTGTACTCATCCAAGGCTAGGATTACTTACACCAGGATGGTATCATCCATGTCGTCGCATTGCCTATTCGAGAAGCGGGGCACTCGTCGTCAGAAGGCGTCACATCTCTCCTACCATCTGAACACCTTCTGAAAACATCAAGAGCAATAAAAGTCGGCAGAGACACTTGGTTCAATCTATCATCAACTTTCATCATCACAAAATGGCTTCACGCGCAGCGCTCCGGCAGACTTTGGGTCGACATGTCCCAAGACATGCATTCACCTTTCGAAGGTACATCTCGACTCGAGATATGACAGCAGCAGACTTGAACAAGCTCAAAGTTGATCAATCGCGATTGATGGATACTTTGCATGATACCTGCAAATGGGGAACAGGACTCAAATGGGGAGAGTAAGTACATCATCGCATTCAAGACCAAGCTAACAAGGATAGCAAACCAACTGATACCGGCATGTCACGTTTGGCTCTTTCAGACTCCGATAAAACAGTCAGGGATTGGTTTGTTGAGACGACAAAGGGATTGGGGTGCAAAGTGACTGTTGATTCAGTTGGAAACATTTTCGCAATCCGCCCCGGTCGCAAAGATGGGCCGCCGACTCTGGCTGGGAGCCACCTGGACACTCAGCCTTCTGGCGGACGATACGATGGGATTCTGGGTATCCAAGCTGGTATCGAGATGCTCAAAGTTCTCCAAGACCACGACGTTGAGACTGAGTACCCAGTGGGTGTGGTGAACTGGACCAAGTAAGTTGTCCATTCGGCAAATGACAAAGCTGACTGTTCAGTGAGGAGGGTGCTCGATTCCCAATTAGCATGATGGCATCTGGTGTTTGGGCTGAATCAATCCCTCAAGACAAGGTATACAACTTGAAAGAGGTCGCGGGGAATGCGACGGTCAAGTCAGAACTGGAGAGAATTGGGTATCTCGGCGAAACACCTGCCAGCTACAAATCCAGCCCGATCGGAGCCCACTTTGAGCTTCATATTGAACAGGGTCCGATTCTAGAACGAGCGCAGAAGAAGATCGGCGTCGTACAAGGGGTACAGGCCTACAAATGGTTCACCATTGACATCACTGGAAGAGGTATGTGTTTGAGGATGGACACGGACTTGGCTAATTGATTAGATGCACACACTGGTTCAACTCCGTTCTCCGATCGAGCAGATGCTCTTCTCCTCGCGGCAAGATTGATCACCCACTCGCACCGTTTGGCTACGAAGCACAAAGCACTTGCGTCCACCGGTATTCTCAACCTTACACCCGGAAGCACCAACACGATCCCCGGTCATGTCAGCTTCTCTCTCGACATCCGATCGCCTTCAAATGAGACTGTCGAAAACCTGGAGAAGGACCTCCGCCGCGACTTTGATCTCTTGGCTAGTGGAACAGACGTGGACGGACTCCTCGCTGGCTCAACGCCTGCCCTACCCCTCTCCCTCAACTGGCGAACAGACACGATCTCGACTGCGACCAAGTTTCATCCAGACTGCATTCAAGCTGTGAGAGAATCCGCTGAGTCCATCCTCGGAAAGGGTGCTGCAGTTGACATCTCCAGTGGCGCTGGACATGACAGCGTATACACAAGCAAGCACTGTCCCACGACCATGATCTTTATCCCATGCAAAGGAGGGGTAAGCCATAACCCGGAGGAGTACTCTACACCCGAAGAGTGCGCAATTGGAGCAGAGGTTTTGTGTCAAGCAGTTGTGCGATACGATCAAAAGAGGGCACAAGAATAGCAGATAGACCCGAATTTTACATTGATATGTCATCACATCCCGTGTCTTAACGCCAAACCATGCAACACAAACTGAATTATCTTCGTCCTCGGCCAGCTCCTGGTCCTGGCATACCAGGCATACCACCACCCATACCCATCTGTCGCATCATGGCTTGCATATCCATACCACCAGGCATACCGGGCATACCACCGCCGCCTCCACCTCCTCCAAGCATCTTCATCAAGCTTCCCATATCGGGCATTCCTCCACCACCTGCACCTCCCATACTCTGTAATCTCTTTTGCATGGCTGCCATTTGTTGTGCCTTGTTACCGCCACCCATGGCCTGTTGCGCCCTCTGCATGTTCTTCATGTTACCACCCATCTTCTTGGCCATACCAGCCATCATTCGTTGTTGAGTGAGGAGATCCTCGACTTCTCGTACTGATGTTCCTGAACCGCGGGCGATTCGTGTCATTCGGGTCGGTTGGTCGATGAGGATCTTGCCGTCGGAGTCGAGTTCCTTGTCGGTCATGGAGTCGCAGATGTAGATCATTCGCTTGAGCTTGGCACCGCCCTCCTCGTCGTCCATACCCTGCATCATGTTGCTCATACCAGGGATCATACCAGCCATCTTTGATAGGGGACCCATCTTCATGATGTTGGAAAGTTGATCTCTCAAATCGCGCACCGTGAAAATACCCTCCTGAATGTGCTTGATGGTGTCTTTTTGGTTGAGGTTGAGACTTTGAACGTGCTCCATCAATCCAGCCATGTCGCCCATGCCGAGCAGCTTTTGCACGAACTGTTGAGGAGCAAACTTTTCGAAATCCATCATGTGTTCACCAGTACCGATAAACACAATAGGAGTATGTGTAGCTGCGACCGCGGAAATAGCACCACCACCGTGAGCGTGACCGTCCGTCTTGGTGATGATGATGGCTCCAAAGTCAGCCGCCTCCTTGAAAGCCTTTGCTTGCGACTCGGCCTGTTGACCGATTGAAGCGTCGAGAACCATGATTGTTTCGTCGGGCTTGATAGCTTCTTGAATATCCACCATCTCCTGGAACAGAGCAGACTCTTGTCGGTGGCGACCTGATGTATCAACAATAATAACCTCGAATTTCTCTTTCTTGAACTGGTCAACACCAGTACGGGCAACCTCGGCAGGATCGGTCTCGGTAAGTGAACCATAGTAAGGAACCTTGGCCTTTGTAGCGTTCTGCTTCAACTGATCGAAAGCACCAGCTCGGAAGGTATCCGCACAGACCAAACAAGCCTTGAAACCTCTTGACTGGTAGTGTCGCGCAAGTTTTGTACAGGTCGTCGTCTTTCCGGCACCCTGCAGACCAACAAACATGATGACATTGCTCTTGCCCTTCTTCGGTCGGAACGGTTCGGCGTGGGGATCGACGAGTTTGACGAGTTCGTCGAAAACGGCTTTCTGGATGAGGCGCTTCTTGTTCACGGCGGGAGGGAGTTCCTTAAAGTTGACTGTCTTTTGGATGGACTTTCGCAGTTGCATAACGAGTTTCACGTTGACGTCTGCCTCGAGGAGAGCCGAGCAAATCTCCTTGAGCATGCCATCGAAGGCCTAGAGCACCAAGTTAGCTGGGGTTGGAGAATTGGGCGCAGCGGGTCGCACCTTTTCATCGAGGTTTTGCTCTCGTGTGATGTTTGTGACCGCCGCATTGATGCGACGGCCGAGATCTTGAAGAACCATGGCGTTTTAAGTTGCGACTTGAATGTCGCGGGGTATCTGATGATGGTGGACGAGTGTGGCCACGATCAAGATGTGGAGGTGGGGTTTATCGGGTAGAGTTTATCCGAGCGCCCGGCTGCAGCTACTATATACAGGGAATAAATGCCGTATAGGGTAATTGTAGCCTCAAGAATGAAGGTATTTAAGTTGAGTCGTACGATAAAATACGTGATACCTAGACAAAACAACTCAAAACCATGGGCCGTCATAAATTACAGTATCCCAAAGACTCTGTCAATACCGTCAAACGGTACAAGGTGCACGGGGTGTACGATGTCGAAACCGTGCATCGTATTGTTAACTCTTGTCCTATACTTCACGTCTCATTCAATTCCCCGGATCAGCCATTTCCGGTTGTTCTCCCGATGATCGGACAATTGGGATCATTTGATCGTCCGAGTGCTGATCTTGGAGATCCTCTGGAGCTTTACCTTCACGGATATGTCTCATCAAGAATAATGAACCTCGCCCAAAAGTCTACAGTCGATGGAGAAGAGATCCAAGGAATGCCAGTCTGTGTCGCGGCCTCCCATGTCGACGGACTCGTCTTGACCCTTGCAACCTTCTCCCACAACTACAATTACCGCTCCGCAATGCTTTTCGGATACGCGACCACCGTGAAGTCAGATGAAGAGAAACTCTACGCCATGGAGCTCATATCCAACAGCGTGGTGACCGACCGATGGAAGCATACACGCCAACCTCCTCTGCCGTCGGAAATGCAAAGCACCAACATCCTGAAAGTGAAGATTGTCTCGGCAAGTGCCAAGATCAGCGCGGGTTCAACTACTGATGACAAGAGTGACATGGAGAACAGTGAACTGGTGAATTCTACGTGGACAGGAGTTTTGCCTGTGTATCAAACAATTGGGGATCCAATACCTGGGCCGTACAACACTGCTGAAGTTCCTGAGCATGTGGCTGATTTTGTGAACGAGACAAACGAGGAGCGAAAGCAAAGGTCTTTAAAGGCAGCGGAGGGCGAAAGACGGGCATCATGATAGCGCTTGGCCTAGATGCTTGATAGCTACGATGCAAGGAGAAGCTGGGATTGGTCTTGGGATTGAGATGTGGTAGTAACTTAATTAGACTGTCCAAATATACATAAATTGGGACACAAGCTGCAGACCAACTCACTGACTTGATATCTATGAAAAGATCAGAGACAAAGATCTACCTAGATAACAACTAACACTCATGCCTGCGGCAACGCAACTCGACCTCTCTACTGCCTGGTGAGGAACACACTCTTCATCCTTCCACGTAGCCATATCAGCCTCGAAGCGGCCTTGAAGCCCGACTCATACCTCAACTCGTCCGCTTTCCCGGGCATTTGAAGAGACAACTGAAGAACAGTGATACCCCCGAGGGACTTTCGTTTGAGTCTAAATCGACAGAGGTCCCAAGAATCCTAAAGCCTTGTCCAGCTCCTGCTTGCCTGAAGAGATAGGCTCCGTCAGTATCGATGGAAACTACCTTCTCCTCTACCTGAGTTCACCCACAAGAGGACTAGGTTCTTTGTCGACGCAGGACTTGAATCTCCCTAGCCTGACGTCTAACTTGTGCTCTGAGAGTGTTGCGCTGTCGACGGAGACGCTCATTTGCAGCAATTAAGGCCTCATTGGTGGGTGGTTCAACTTCCCTTGGCCTTCCTAGCGCTTGAACTTGCTCTTTGAGTGCCTCAATACCAGCCATCAGCTCCCTGAAGCCCGCCATAATGAGCTCATTGTCAGCACTCCTTTGATGACTAGAAGAATTGATAGCCCCGGACATCGTGGGAGGGACTCCATCATCAGAGGAATCACCATCGGTATCAGAAGCGCTTGATGAAATAGCCCCCAATGATGGGCTGTGGCCTTCAGCGGGGTGCTCCTGATCGTGGCTTCCCCAGCTATCATGGTCAGCATCCCCGTCTTGGGATGACACTTGGCGCTCATCTGTCCCTTCGGCTCCCACGCCAGGACTCGGTATTGGGCTAACGCCTGCCCGCACAATGTAGCCATATATGTGGCGAACCGCCAACGGTATATATTCCTCAATCTCTCTGTCCTTGGGGAACTCCGTCCTGTTCATCCCCCGTTCAAGCTTAAAGGCTTCCCATATGCGCTGGGTGCTGATTCTCCAAGCCCCATCCTCCCAGGCGTAGTTATCGAGTGCTTGCTCGATTGACCTCAAGTCTCTCGTTTCCACGGGGTATGCTAAGAGGCCACGGTATGCAGGGTTGAAGTCACCGTCGGTGGCCTTCTGACTGACATGCTGAGAAATTGTCAGCAGAAACGCCGGGAACTCTTCTTCAAATGGAGTCAACGCAATAGCCTGTCGCAGCTTTTCGGATACAGATCCAGGTTCGAGTTCGTCGAACCTCTCCCGCAGGAGCTCAAGTGCGTGACAATCGAATGTGTCACGTCTTGCAGGCCAAGGATGGTCACTCTCGATTCGACACGCGACAGTGAATTGAAGAGCCGCCCGCAACTTGCGGTAGTTGCAGTCCCAAACTGGATGCACTATCAAAGACGACAGCGACTTGCTGAAGCCGGTGGAGATGATGGCGTTGCCCACTTGTTTGTTTTTACCTCCGTATTGTAAATGGTTTATCACCGAAAGTAGGACGTTTGGTGAATACCGGAAGACTCGTAGACACGTCTTCCAGAGGACTTTGAGGTCCAAATAAGCTACAACGTGGTCGAGATTGTACATCTCATCTGTATCCTCGAGGAGACGTTCAACCTCCAACTGTTGAGATGGGTTGAGTACCCAGGTTTTAAAGACGCCTGGAATCTCTTCCATGTCCGTCTTTGTGAGCTTTGGGCAAGCTTCGAGGCATGCCCTGGCAATGTTCAGAGCATCGTCATCGGTCCTTGCAGCGTCCCTCCCCGGATGCCTTCCGTTGGGATATCTTTGCATGAAAAGACTCATGATAGGCAGTTGTTCAACAAAGCGGACGTTTGAAGGTACTGCAGTCTGTGGTAGACTTCCTGGTGTTGATCGTTGTGGAGGAATTGCAGGATTAAAATTGGCAGGAGAAATTTCTTCGTGGAAAGAACTTGGGGCAGGCTCCCTGGCAGCTGGTAGCTGCAGTGCAAGCAACCGCCGGAACCACGTAATGACAGCATATGCACGAGATTTACAGCAGTCTTTAGTATAATGATTTTCCTACTAGCATGAGCTGGAGTTACTATCCGATCCAACATTCAAGTATTGGCTTCAAAAAGCTCGCCTCAGCCAATCTTCACGCGCCTCCTACCCGTGACGATGCTGCTCGTCCAGTCATCCAATAGCTTCAAGTAATGGGTCCTGTCTTCTAGCGTTACTTAGCGGACAATGCCTATTTCACGAGTGTGCCGCGCTGAAGGCTTTCAGCCGGTGCAACGTTTTGGAAGCGTTGACAACGTGCAGCTTCAAACTCGAGTCCATTCGCCCAAGACCACAAACAGAATCACTACGAACGAATGCAAGGTACTACATCACCTTTTGAATTAGCGCTTATTCTAACCTTGTACTAGAGACTTTTGCAAATTGCAAAGAAATATTGCACGAAGCGCCCAGATCCGATACCCATCTTTAACGCTTTCTTCGAATCCTTTCCACTGAAAGTTGCCAACAAATGGAGTATTGTATCAATATCTTGAGCGAATGACCAAAATCTCGAGAGTCTCCAACGTGCAGTGTCACTGATCAGTTGTGACCTCTATAGGATCCGAACTTGACTGCTACCCGGCAAGGACTTGTCCGAACGACCGCACACAAGACGAGAGTGTCCGGAATGATAAGATCGAGTAGCTTCCAATGCAACTCTTCACCCCCTAGGAAGCCAGAGTTGGATCGCCTCTGTCGTTTCCATCCCAACAGGAGCTGGACTATATACACTCCCCTTACAATCGTCAAACACAACTTCAATCGCCGAGAATACATCCAACAATACATACGTCAACGCCGAGAAAATATGGAAACAGGAGGTTATGGACAATCTTTGAGGCGTATGCCGCCGGAGAGCATCCGACAGGACGAGCAGACAACAAAAACCAAACCGGAGGCATCCTCGTCGAAGGTCAACAACACTGCACAGAGGGAATCATTACTAGATACACACGCACAAAGCAATGGGAGTATTCACCAAATTTGTCTATCGCATACAAGACCTGAGGTCTAGGTGGTGTTACAGTGCTTGGTGATGTTTGCAAATGTTTTGTTTGGGCAAGCAGGGCCAAAACAAGCAATCCGGATGCTTGATTGCGGCCATGACTCTTTTGAGCATCGTACAATCATGAAAAAAGATTTCCCAGTATGCCTCAGTCGATTTGATGACAATCCGCCTATCATGACGCATGGCAACAAAATTCGCTTTATCTTGGTCTTGGTCCCGGATGTCACTGAAGCAACTGGCGATTTGGCGCAGATGCCGAAGCTACGCGACAAAACACGAGACAAAGACCTCACCAAACACTTCTGCGGTGAATTCATCTTGACAACAATTCGTTTTACTAGACAATTCTAATCCTCATCATTGAGTTAGACGCCCCTGAAAGGAGATGGATGATCACCTGACCTCGGGGATAAATAGCCAGTGTTCCCTTCCTTTTCTGTTCTTTCCACTCTCGACACATGCGACTTCCTTTCTACGTCTGAGGCGATGTCCCTTCCTTATATACTCCAAGTCCGAGGGTGCCTTCATTCCACTTTCTGTGGAAGACAGTACATCTTTCCTTCTTTGGCAGACACTTCACCAGTGTCCATTCCACTCCCTCAGTAACGGCCTCACCTCAGAGCTCGTCAGCGTTACCGGCACAAATCCCTTCTACTCTCAAATCCCGAACATATGGACCGACGAATACCAAATGGGAATCGATCCTTATCTCACAGCCATAAACGCGTCAGCCGAGTCAAGCCTCGTCCTCTGATCCGCGGCGAAGTAAGCTGCCCGCCTTCTGGCTGACCTGCATAGTATTCGTGAACAAGCATAGCACTAGGAGTAAGTTAGTAGGATGCGCTGTGACTGTGAGTCTATCGTAACGAACCTAACAAACAGCACTTGTGGATCATGTCCTGACCAGAAGTCAGGAGCTTCTCCCATCTCGACAGGCGACCCCGCGTCCGAACCCAGCACGTCAAGGAGTCGTAATACCTGACTCGGATGCCGATCCCTATGATTGGGACAACGAGATTCCTGACTCCCAGGAGAGTGTCGACTTCGCACAGGTACTATATACAACAAGCGGGCTTCCATCCGACTTTTACTCTGCAACGTCGTACCGCATTGAAGACCATGGGATATATACCATCGCTAGCAGACTGCAGTCTCACCGATATTGTAGGTGTTCCCTCGATTCTTCATCCTCTTGAGGCCTGACTACTAACTGCCGGCTCCTCCTAGCGGCGCAACGAAGCTCGGTTACCTTTTTCCTACTATACAATAGCTCGCAATGCTGAGTCCGTATGTTACCGTGGCGAGCTGGATCATGTGAGCAGCATACAATCGAAGACGGATACCAAGACTTGCGCAGAACCAAGACGCGGTATAGGTGAGTGGAGGTTGATATACATGATCACCAAAATTCAGATATTACGAAGAACACTCGAAAGATGTCCACTGATCTCTCAATTCAGATGCGACCGATCATCTCCCAGTCCTTCAACGGGGCAACGCGCGGGCTGGTCAGTCCAAAGGTCTAGGAGACCTGGAAGACTGTACCGATTTGGCCGTCACTGGAGTATGTCGAGGTCGGTATCATTGATGCTGCTCGACATAATGTCAACTCAGTGCAAGAAGGTCTTTGAGGGGGAGGCTACAGTAGCACCGCCCAGTACATCGATTTAACACGCACGCACACACACACACATATATATATATATATACGTATATATACGAGCCCGTCCTCGCTCTGCGGCCCATAACAAACCGGTGAGGATCCCTATTCTAACAGTCAAATGGCAACTGGCTGAGAACTTGAATTGATGACTTCAGCCACTGGTATCTTTTGTTCTGCAATACTCATTCCAGTCGAACTTGGATACGAGTCGAATACGCCCGGGTCAGCGGCGATAAGATCAAGCTGACGTGACAAAGCTGCACATATTTACCGAAATATCATAACTGTGTCCGCCTCAGCTGGTACACCCACCAAGGCCCTTCCAAGCAAATTGCCTCACAGCATTGTCATATACAAAAAAAAACTCATGTTTACCAAGCGGTGCATGATAACTATGATGTTCCCATAGATATCTTCAGTGACATCGCTGTCATGCAGCATTCTTGGGTCGTGTTCAAGAGCATCGAATACTGTGGCAAGCAGGTCCCGATATTGAGGTCAACGAACAAAACGAACAACGCGGTATATCGGCACACACAGGTATCAAGTGGAAGTTCAACCACCACCGGTATTACGAAACCTTTGACCTATCACGGCGCAGTGAACATGCCAGACCCATCGTTGCCCCATCCAGCGCTCCTATGCTATACACTGCCACTCCGCTTCTGATTGTCACTTATTATATACAACCCAGGTCAACGTCGTGATCTCACTTGTTTCCGTCGAAAAGCTCACAGAACAACAACGACACAAACAACAACTGCTATTTACTCACGTATTAGCAGTCTAGCAAGGGCCTCACAAGCCAACAACTCTGCGGCGGACAACGCCCAAAGCTCCTCTGGCGATTCAGCCAGCCAAGCTCCTGCTCTCGGCATCGCCGTCAGCCTTTGAGCGCCACGTGGTGCCCCAACTCGTGGAGGCATGATAGCCTCCATTCGTTGAGTTGGCCGCGGAGGCAACTCTGGCTCTGTCCCAGACTTTGTCCAAGCTTCGGGGTTTAGAACCCCTATGACCTCTAGTGGTGGCAATTCTGCTGCTACCACCACCAACGCCGCTCCTCCAGCCTCTGGCTTTGGAGGTTTTGGCAGCTCTTTGTCGGCTCACGGCCAAGCATTGGGGTTTGGAACCCCCAACAACCCTGGAGGTAGTTTTCCTCTTCCTAGCTTTTATTCTGCTGCTGCTCCCGGTCCCACTGCTCCTGCCACTGGTTCCAGCAGCAACACGGCCAACCCTGGCCCTCAAGCCCAAGGCACGGGCTTAGGCAACTCTAGCTCAAGGGTTTCCTCTTTTCCCGCAACCGCTGCTCCTGCATACTCTAGCTTTGGTGGTTTGGGCAGGTCAGGCTCTGCCCCGGCCTTTGGCCAAGCGTCGGAGATTGGAACCCTGGTGAACTCTGGTAACTTCTCTATACAGCCTCACAAGATGCATTCACGTCGAACTGGGCCAGTACACATCGACATTATATAACTGAAGGTTGAGCACCATCAGCGCTCATATATAACGATTCTGGGCAGTCTCTCTGGGTGAGTAGATCTGTCATAGCACAATCGACAGGCTAACAGGGGAAACAGATTCGTCATGACACCCAGCAAGCGACCGGTTGAGAGCGATGACGGGGAGTAACACCCCGTGGCCAGACACGCGGCCGATGAATTAGTTGATTCCAACGAGCCTACCCAGGCGAGTTAGATTGATGAGCTGTTTGGCTTTCTACGCCAGCCGCCTGACGAGAACTGAACTGCCGAAGAAGAGGTAGGGGTTGATCGATTGTGGGATGAGTCCCCCGAGAAGGAGGTTTGGAACTGGATGTCCGCGAAGGGCCATCCGCTCCTCCTACCTCTGCTCAAGGTCTGTCTCCGTGTTCGCAGGCGGAATCCTTTGTGGCTCATCTCGCCACTATATGGCCTGAGATACCATAACCCTCATGGCGATACGTCGAAGCCGGGGCTGTATTCAAGAGGCTTCAGTCAACTTCTTACCCAGCTGGTCGTCCACCTCTGTATCCAAAGGGGTGTGGTCAGATTGGCTTTTACGATCCAATACGCAGTAGTGTGTCGCCACGATGACCGTCTCTTATAGTTGACACACAGCATCGACAATCTTTCCGACCCTGCCATAACCAGGCCTCTCCGGCCGTTCCAACGTGGCGGTGGAAGTCTTGCTGTCTCATCTCGTCAGTACATGGCCTGCGATACCATCACTCAACTATATATACAATACAAACTCTTTTATCCAAAATCCGTTACGCCAATGAAATATCTCGACACCACCATGCACTCATCTCTGATTAGTGTCTACATCCTCTCTCACAGTGTAGCGCCTCCAGAGGAAGAAGCTCAATCAGCAGATCAAGCGGTGTTAAGCCGCAAATGTGAGCTATTTCTCCATCCGAGATGCAAGTTGGACAATGGATCGAGTCATGGAAGGACACACTGCCCCAGGGCTGACAAGTCAAGTCAGATACTATCCTCAAAGAGCTTCACTCAGGTTCTGACTCAGCGATTCGTTCACCCTTATATATACCAAATGGAATAGTACGACTCGTTATTGCGATCCAATACGCGGCCATCTGTACTAAATATCGCTTCCCCCACGACGGCATCAAGACAGACTGCATCGAAATTGATTGCGAACGGGAGATTGTACCAGGACAAGTAAGGTGCGCAGATTGCATAGAGAAGGCGAAACCCATTTGTGGAGGATAGGAGGGAGCCGGGAGACCCAACAGGAAACGATTTGAAACTTGCGAGGACTCTCCAACCACTTCAACAGGGTGATAGAATCACTCTGAGCATGGTTTTCATGAGCGAGCAGGAGCGGATGTCGAGCGAGCACCTGAAAGTCCTAGTGGCTTGTCAGACTTACCTGTTTCGATTTGGCGAAACAGTCGCTGAGAAGGTATACCTCAAGGACGGACCATCGCAAGATGTGCTGTCAGTGTCGTTCACTCATGCGAAAAGGTATACATCTTTCCTCCATCTCAAAACATCATACTGATAATATTCAATAGATCGCCAACTCTACACTTCAAAACCACACCATTGAGAATGAGAAACATTATATATAACTTCCACTACGGACGACGAAGCCCATCCGCTCGCGTAAGCTCACTAAAACCTGCATTACAAGATATTCACTGACAATGACCAGGTCAAAGAGGTTCAGCTCTGGCAGCAGATGTTTATCGAGGCCTAAGCAGCCCTCCATCGACAACAGAAATCAATGTTGGCATGTTCGATCGAATCATCTCCATCATGGTCTCCAACGATGGCAGTATGGATATTTCTTATACCGGGAGTTCTGCGACATGGAGATGATGAGAGCAAGCATCTCAAGACCTTGAGCGAGATCTTTCGACCACCAAGGCAATGACTTTACTCGGAGAAGTTCACGAAGCTACCATGGGACATTTCATGCCCCTGGTTGATGATGCTTTCAACACAAAGCCCCAAGTTGAAGCAGGAACACCCAGATTCTGACCATCTCAAGAAGCACCTTGAGCGAAGTTATATATAAACCGCCGTTACTTGATTGACAACCAATTCCAGCCAGACAGGGTTGTGGGTCGTGACGTTCCTCAGCCTCAAGCTGTGATTTCAGATCTTCGAGATCTCAAAGCCGAACTGGCAGACCCGAAGAACCTGCAAGATTCTGTTGCTCGTCCGAAAGGAGAAACGGGAGAAACGTAGGGGGAAGCACGAATCATTGAACGCGAAGGGAGTCTGAGGAGCGAAGCGTCGAAATTCCAGTCGACGAGGCTTAGATTGCATCTGGCAACGACGGGATGTCTGATGAGATCGACGATGACGATGCGCCTATTTCTCACAAACGTCTCCCATCCACCACTCCCTACAGAAAAGCGAATTCACCAACCACATCTCAATACCAACTACTATATACCTTTCCACATCCACTCCTCTGGACGCTCCTCACTATGCCTTCTGCTAGTTCAGATAAGTCCGCTGGCTGACGCCAATCGGAATGCCTGGGCAACTGTGGCAATGATACCATCGACAGATCTAAGGACACAGCAATCACTCGACGTCAGCAGCGAGAAAAGCAACGGGAAAGCCTCCACTTGATGGCGGAGGTTGCTCTCATCCTCGGCCTATCTGACAGCGAGGATGACAAGGCCGACACGAAGGCCAAGAAGAAGGGGAATGATTCAGTCGATTGTGAAACCGCCAAGGGCGTCGTCCAGAATGTCCGCCCTTTGCAAACTCGCGCTTGACCACCCGGGATTCCGAAGATGGTTCTCACAGTTCTTTAAGCACGACATCGAGCCAATGTTTACTCGCCCACTGCCCTCGGCGCAGGACCCAGCCTTTTAAACGGCGAGAGAACATTGTATCAGGCTGGGCAGGAGATCTCGACACCGCTCATATTATAAAGACCTCCTGGCACCACAATCATATCCTCGGTTGCACATTTTGTAACATCAGAGACCATACCGTTGACACTTGCAACCAGCTTTCGGCACATCCGAGCAGCAGCGGCCCTCCCGTCGATGCTACAACAGGAGAGGAGATCCCACTGTCGGCCGACGAAATCGCAGAGCTGAGCAAACTCGAATTCAAACCAGAGGCCCGTGGTGCCTGCATTCAAGACGTCCTAAGCAACGCCTTTGGGGTCCAGCAATGGAAAGGACGCCAGCTCTTCTTAGTTCCGAGTCAGCCTTGGGCTGTGCGTGTGCTCTATCATGCGAACGACAATCTGTGTGATAGTATAACTATCCAACAGCTCAAGACCTTGAAGCTGCCAGTCTGGGACTAGAAGAAGGGTGTGGAAGGGGTATGCCTCGAAGAGGTCCGCCGGGTTGAGTACTTTCTTTCGGCTGTTGTTCGCCTTGGGACAGAGGGTGATCGCCCAGATCATATTCGAACTTATTCGCCTTTTGGCCAAAACGTTCCGGGCGAGTACCAACCAAGATTGTTCACGAACAATAGTTGGTCTGTGGCCAACTCGGGTACCTACATGCTGTTCTATTGCATTCTGCCTGACAATATCCGGAAGAAGGATGTCACGGATTTCGACGAAGTCCAACAGTTTGTAAAGCCTGACGAACGGCTTGAGAAGCTCGATCATGCCTTGGAAAAAGCCAAAGCAGCTGTGACACTAAAGCGGAAACACGATGATATGGCAATCGCACCAACTTCAGCTCCTATGTGTATATCAACGGGGCAGGATTCGGACACCATGGATGTCGACGATGAGGGCGCTTCTGAACACCAAGATCAGGGTTCCGAAACCCCCCTTCAGCAAAGGGTCTCTCATACGTCATAAGAGAACTATCAAGTCGCCCGTAAGAGCCGCCCTTATTCTCGCGCATTTTGACAGACGGTGGTGGCAGATTCTGCAAGTGTTATTGAAAGTTGAGTATCGCAGTTCTAGACTCAATGTACTTGAAATGAGGATACACGGTTGGCGGGAACGGCGAGCCTTGAAAATCGAAAGATGCAAAAAAGTTGTACTCTAAAGCCATAGGTAGTTAATTGATTAGCTAAATCAATTCTCACGGCCTCGTGCGTATGAATGAAGAAACCAAGGAAGAAGTTGACGCGATGTATTGGATTGGCAACTGCAGTGCAGCACCATGGCTCTTTCCTTCCCATTCTGACGGCCGCTCGAAATAAATGGAGACCGCAGGCAGGCGCGAAACTTCACAACTCACCATCACCATCTACATGCCGCCCTCACGGAATTCGAGATACTCTACAACGCGACAGAAAAGCTGTCAACAGTGTTCTACCGCCAGAGCGAGATGTGATCGCAGGGATACTTGTGGGCGCTGCGCTTCGCGAGGCTTGACTTGTACCTACCTGACAACCACATCTCGAGATACGAGTACGCCCAGTGAGAACACCGCGGAGACCCTCATGCCAGCAGATTTGGAGGAACTACAAACACAAAACTCTACTGATCACCAAATCAACGAGCACCCGCAAAGCATGGCAGAGACTGTATCTGCATCTGTGCCTGAGCCTGCACCAGGAGCCAACTCGAATCCTGATCTCATCTGCCCCATCAACCCCGACGACATCCAGAACCGATGGTTAAATGCATACGTCCCTCTTGTAGGGCAGGAAGCCAAGAACTACCCTACAGGTGTCAGTAATCTTATCTTCCAGACGCTGAAGGGTTACGCACTTAAGGCAATAGAAGGGGACCCGCCCCCATTTATACACCCGACGCACCTTTCACTGCAGCCTCTCTCAACATGTTTCACTCTGTTAAAACTATGCAGATTTCCTTTTGATAGGAACGAGACAGTCGCTGAAATACTCAAAAGAGAAATGACACGACTGCATGATGAACACACCACATACAGCGATATGGAACTCTTCAGCGCTTTTCAGGCATGTCTCATCTACTCCATGATCTTATTCTTCGAGCTTGTCCCCCGGTCAATGCCATTCCTTCGCCAGGCCATGATCAACCTTCAAGAAATCGCGTGTGCCACTTCTCGACAGGGCCTCGCTTTTATATCAGAGCAGACGCCGGGTGGCTTCCCAGAGCGGGAAATATGGCATGTCATCGAGGCAAAGCGACGAACGCTGTACACAATGTACTTTCTAGACAACCTCCTTTCTGCTGCAGACGGCCTTCCCACCTACATTGGCCACGAGCTGAGAGGTCTGCACGCACCCTCCAGCAAGAAGCTGTGGGAAGCAAACCACACCGAGTGGGAAGAGGAATACGAAGATCATCGGTTGGAATGGGGATCAAGCCGGTTCCTACTGGATGAGTTGTGGCCAGTAGATCCTGGTACAGGCGAATATTTCACCAAACAAAGGCAGAAAAGGATAGGGATATGGGTGAAGGATGTTGATGAATTTGGAATGATGCTCTATGCTGTCACGAGCTGTACATACGAGAGTTGAATCTCTTTCAGTCAATATCCCGTTCTTCTGATCTAAATGTATGTGTGCCTTTGTGACCTCCTTGTGCTGTGACTTGGCTGGTTAAACTTTCCTGTGTTTGAAGAAGAAGTGCATGTTTCTCGAAAAGCTTTTTTCGATTGTCTGCATACGCTTTGGCTTCCATCTGTAGCTTATCCGATTGATGCGATATGGTTAAAGTATGTGTCTTCTCAAGGACGCTCATTGACTGGAGCTTAGCCAACTTGCGCTCCAGCCTAGTGACCTGCTCAGTGGTAGCCTCCAGCTCCAATTTCTAAGGGTATCAGAAACATTCGTCACCAAGAGCCTAGGATATGAGAATAAGATCAATATTGAGGCTACGTTATTCTGGCGCCCTGGCCCTTGAAGGATGAATGCCTTGTTATTCGGGCGCTCCCCCAATGCGCATCCATAAATTCAGATTGTAAATCCCAGCTGCCAATCCGATACATCGCGTCAATTTATTCCTTCGTCTCCCCATTTATACAAACGAATTCTAGATTTTTTTATTTACCGGATTGGTACCTTAATTGTTTACGTTTACACGAACATACTCGGCCCTGCCGAAATCACCACCAACAAACTACGCCATCCGTCGCTCTAGATCTACATCATCAGCCTCATCCGAATTCTACGATCGGACCAACGGTCACCTTGCCACATTTCCCAATGCCCGGAAAGTCTTTAATCGATCCGCGGATGTCACCCAGAGACTGTGAAAAGCCGCGTCTGAGCGCCACTTGATCAACGACCCTGGAACCCACTTGGTTTGGTCAAAACGAGTCATTACAATGACCTCGCAGCCACATGGAAGCCTTCGAAACCCTTGCCCAGCAGTATTAAAGTTCAACGCCAGTCGTTAGTAGCGTTGATCTTCAACGGCCGATTCAAGCAAGTCTACGGGGGTCAAAAGCTTAGCCTTTTCTTAAAACTCGCCTCTTGGCCTTCCTTGATTTCTCCAATTTCTTGCAATGAATCTGACCTCTGACTCCACGATATGTGGAATGCAACAGGTCCCGACTCGAATCGAAATGCTCCTCCGGGGATTATCCCGGATTACAATCATCCTGAGGATGTATTCTGGACGCTCAATATTGTGCTAGCAGTCATCTGCGCCTTTTTCACGACAGTATTCTTCTTTATACGGGTTTATGTCAAGCGAACGATACATCGGCATATTGGGGTAGAGGATTGTACGTACAGAGTCTGGTTGGGTTGATAGACCAAGCTGACAAGTTTAGGGACATGCATAGCAGCATTTGTATGTCGGTCTTTTACGATGCTTCTTCTTTTCTTTGATGATGTGCGTCGCTAACTTTATAGATTTGTGTCATCATGTACATTACAACAGTGTTGATGAGTAAGTTGTCTTCTCGTTGTCTTTCCTGTCGATCATGCTAACAAGATAGTGGCTCGATATGGTGCGGGTTATCATGCTTGGGAGATACGTAAACCAGAATATTACAACTGGTTGAAGGTAGGTGGTCTCTATATCTAAAGGCTTGTCTAACAACTCCAGTGGTTCTATGCCAGTACGGTCGTGTACATTCCTGCCGCCTTCTTCACCAAAGCGACCATTCTCCTCCTCATGGCACGAGTCTTTGCTGTCGAACCAAAAGTCACAAGAGCAATTCGAATATTTATCTGGGCTCTTTTTATCGCATACATCCCGATTCAAATCCTACGAATTGCCAACTGCGACCCTATTCGAACGTACTGGGATCCAAAGGTCCGCAACGCTCACTGCCTCAACCAGCGAAAGATCTTCTTTTCAGATTTGTCGCTGTCAATCGTTACCGACCTTATTATTCTTCTCGTACCAATACCATTGACATGGCGGCTTACTTTGTCGTTTGGGAAGAGGATCAAGATTGTGTTGCTCCTCGGAGCTGGCGGGATTGCCACAGCCTTGACACTTTATCGGGTGGCTAAAGCGGTTGAGTTTTTGAACTCGGATGACATTACGGTGGATTATACTCCAATTGCGATTTTGACGTAGGTGGTCGTCATCAACAACAGGTGTCCTAGCTAACATTTCAGGAACCTTGAACTTACTATCGGCTTTGTTTGCGCCTGTTTACCCTCGTTCAATCTATTAATCGAGCATCATATCCGTAAACGACGACGAGAACGAGGCCCATCTGAAGTCCGAGATCGATCACGAGCGTCCATGATCAAGAGACATTTCCGATGGATCAGTTCTTCCACCGACCCATCTGCACAACCGACTCATCCCACGAATCGAGCTTCGAATGTAATGATTGACCTGAATCGAGCTTCAGACGGAATGATTGACTTGGATGTTGAAATGGCCATGTTGACAGGCCAACCTGTACGATTACGATCAGAGAGATTAAGTAGTACGGATTCTATTGGACTTCGACCACTTGATCATCGACTTAATTCGGGAGACGGACGACGAGAGGGGTGGTTATCCCAGGATCAGGATGACCAAGATGAATTGAAGGATAGCAAGTTCATAATGAAAATGGTACAGGATTCAAGAGCTAGGGCAGAAGAGGGGGCTAAAGAGTCATGGTGTCCTGTCTGGGACGGACCTAGAGATCCTTTGGCAAGTCACGGAAGTTGGAAGTATAGCATACGGACGCATTAGGCTGAGGTGTCTGAGGAGTTAAAGATGTTTGGAGTTAAGGTCATGATATCCCGGTATAGAGTAACTCTTAATTTAATTGATATCTGGTCGGTTCGAAACCGCCAGATGCAAATACTACAATTCTCACCTGCCCACCTTGTAATCTAATGCTCTATATGGCCGCAGCAATTCGTACACACTGGTCATTATTTGCCCGATCATGATCTAAGCCCGTGTGGTTGTGATGCCCCCGCAAGCATGCCTCCGTGGCTCCTTCCACGCTCACTCAACCTTCCCACATACTCCTTCCACTCACCACCATTCCTCATCTCTCATCTTCACTCCAACATCTTCCAACATCCCGCATTCGTTCATCACCAACTCTTCATTTCTATTAGCATCATTCTTTTATGCCCCTCTTCCAACCCACCATGCTTCTCAACAATATTCAATTTGCCGAACCTCCGGCTTTTTCCTCTGACGCATCGTCTACGAGGAACACACCATCTAGAACTACCAGCAGCACCTTTGAAAAGGTTGAAAGATGGATGTTTGGCACCGATGAAGTCGGGACCAATGGACTGCCCGAGGCCATTTGCTGCCCTTGCGTTGCTTACGGACGTACTCGAGTGCGCTTGCGGGAAGCTGAAGACAGACACTACGGCATCTACGAGACTAAGGAGCAACATTAGCAATCTCCTATCTATCCTATCGTGACGAAAGATTGCTGCGTATTCGCTTCTTTGTGCTTGCCTTGTAAGTGTGTTTGCCTGCAGCAAACATCGCTAACAGTTTAGTGTATGGTGGCTTCATCTCTGATCTACGTGGAGATGTTCGACGATTATACAACATCGAAGGCAACGAGCACCGAGACTGCCTAGCAGGATGTTGCGATCCTTGCTACACTCTTATTCACGTGGAGAACGAAATCATTGGACGAGAGGGAGGGCGAAAACACAGCGATGCCAGTGGGTATACTTCCCACCCACCGATGTGTTCGTCATCTTCGGGCTCAGTAAGAATCCCCAGCAAGTCGTGTTCCCCCAGTACAGAACGCGATGAATGTCTTCCATGCATTCCTGAAGGCCAGTCTGAGCGAAGTCCCTCAACCCCAGTCAGCCGACGCAGCAGCAAAATGCGGGAGAGGTCAATCGCTGTTGACCCAGTTGCACCAACCGATGCGACACTTGTTCACGATCATGACATTGGCAATGACCCAAAGGGACCAACCTTTCATCTTCACGGAAATCACAGGTTGAGCAAAGATACTGCACCTAACTATGCGACACATGACCATGATCACGACATTGGTCAAGACCCAAAGGGACCAACCTTTCATCTTCATGGAAATCACAGACTCAGCAAAGACACGACTACTCCTAGTTACCCACCCTCAATTCATCAACTTCGAACCGATACAAAGGCCCCGGCCAGTCCACCTGCAGTTCATCGACACGATCTTTTTCACGATGCCGCTGAGACAGTTCCTCCTCAACGAAGCAACCATGACATTGGTTTCGATCCGGTCGATACTTATCGAGCCAGTCCTGAACATACAATTCATCAAGATGAGACAGCACCAAGAGACCATCCTGCGTCTTCTCACGGCTTGGGCCACGACCTAGTGAGCAACCAGGCCAGGACATATCAACCACATACGCTTGAAGCGGATGATGAAATTGCAAGCAAGATTGAGAGTCTTGGGGCACACCATCTTTACGAAGACAAGTGAGCGGAAATGAACGAATGACTGGAAAGGAAGTCGGTTAGACAATCACTACACCTCAGACACGCCAGTATTGTTAGTACTTGAACAAGCAGCATAATAGAAATATTTGGTTATATTCCTGCGGCCCTGTTTTATGTGATCACCAATGCAGGTCGAAGAGTATTTATTTGAAGGTCAGACTGTGGTCAGGTCTGAGTTGGCAGAGGCAATTCTGCAGGTAGCTGCATATCTGCAATGGCTGTGGGCTGTGGGCTGTGGCCCAGGTTGGCTGGCCTGATTTACAGTCTATCAATCAGTTCATGGCTGGTCAAGACAATCACGGCAATGAACCCGACAATCCTTCAACTTGTCTCATCCCCAGCCTCCAGGTTGCAGGTCATTGCATTAGTTAGAGAGGCGTTGCACTTATAAGTCTCATCGGGAGGGGTTACAACACGGACACGACGCGAATTCGCGGATGGTCTGGCCTTTAATAGAAACAATCAATAGCTTGTCGGTTACGCTTTACAGGGGTTTAGTGGATGATCTGGTTGGCGATCAAGGATCAGCTGAAAGGGTAAGAACCAATAATCTGGGGAGATTGATGATGCTGTGATAAGATGGTCGCATATGGTTTGACCCAAAGGCTAACAGTAGACAAAGAAGTCTGATACTCAACGGATGATTGCAGAGCATGAACAGAATAGCTTCAGTATGCGACACACAGCGATGCAACACAATGACACTGCACTGACTGCCATAGCGGCGGGAGAAGGACAGCCACAGCCACGGGCAATGCCCTCGACACCTAACTTGATAGTAGAGTGGTGAGATCAATATTCTCCCTTGCATCTGGCTGCATCTGCCTTGCATTGGCGCTAAAGGTTTTAACGCGTCGATTGGATACGATCTGGTAGAAACTGGGTTGACGCTTGTAGAGTTTTGGTCATGTCCCACAAGGCCAAGGCATTGGTGGTATTCAACGAATCATTGAGAAGCTCAGTTAGCGGTGACGAGTGATACGAGCATGGTCGCGAATGAGGGGAAGACAGGAAAAGAACCTGAGGCATCTAATTAATGGTCTAGAGACACAGCTTCAGGTAGGTGTCCTGATCAATCAACCTCTCAATTAATTAAACACGAAAGTCGCGATCTCACATTCCTGTTTCAAACGCTGCAGTTATTACCTCCACTAAAAGTTTACTGAGTTAGTGGCCGCATTTCAGCACGTCCCCCAGGCCTTCATCCCTCCACTGTCACGGCACGTCCACGTCGGGTCCAAGGCACGAAAGAACGCCCACTTTCGCGCTGGGTCTCCCTTATTTCCGATCTCCCTCCACGCGCCCTCCCGCACCAAAAACCCACCGTTAGCACCTCTTTTGTACCCGATCTCTCTCTCCCACTTTCATTCCCCATTCATCATCATCCTCCTCCTCATTTACACGTTACGTTTCTTTGCTTTGGTCTTCACGCGATAACAATAAACAAGCAAAGCAACATCACCAAACTCCACTGTAGTAGCCATGGCTACTGTTACTCGTCAACCTTTTGCTCCTCTTGATGGGTCTAGACTTCAATCCCTCACAAGTCTCAAGAATAGGCAAAATGGTATGTGGAGATGTCGCCGGGGTTTGATGATCGTCACTAACTTGTTGAAGCTGCTCCTACTTCTGCCGGAAAACGAAAAGCTGAATTAATTGATACCGACGACTTTGAAAATGTTGATCCTTCAGCTTTTGCCAAACGATCCAAGGGATCCAAGGATATTCTCAAGCCTTCTTCAATCATCCTAAAGGCCGCTTCTCTACCTGCACCTGCACCCAGTCTCCCCGCTCCATCTGCTATCCCTAGCCGTCTCACAAGTCCTCTCAAACCTCGACGAACTCTTCAAGCAAAGTCTCCTACCAAGCTCAACACCGGAATCACCAAATCTTCTCCCCTTCACGCACCCGCTGGACGATCTCCTACCCGAGGAAAGCGATCTGGCATTACTTCAAGCCGACGACGAACTCTTGGACGTATTGATCCTCCTACTCTTCTTGGTGCCGCTGCTCCCTTCTCTCTCGATGCTGCCCTCAAGGGTACAATCCCTGGATATGGCGCAAAGTCTGCCGCTGCCAAGCCTGTCACTCTCGATGAGCCAGACATGAAGGCCAGCTGGTTCTTTGAGATTCATGAAGATACTCCCGAACAAGAAATGACCAACCTTCTCCAACACAGCACATGCACACTCGACATTTCATCTGACGAAGAAAGCGAGCGCAAGCGAAACAGGGATCGTGCAGAGGGTCGCGACAAGGAGAATGTTCCTCCTCCCGATGACGTATCCCAAACTCGTCGCGCACCAAGGGCTGACGATATGATCGTCGAGAAGGAGCGTGTCGCATTGGGAGAGATGAACACTGCCGACTTTTACGCTGAGGGATGTGACGAAACATCAGTTATTCTTGTGCCAGAAGATGAGCCCGAGTCAAATATTTTGGAGCCTGTACTGGAAGTGCCGGAGGTATCAGAGTCAATCGACTTGAAGCCTATCGACCCCACAACAGAAGATATTGACAACCTCATGGCCAAACCCACAGAAGGTACATCAAAAGCTGCTGTTTTGGAACCAATCGAAGGAACGGGAGAAAGTTTTGAACTATGGGAAAGTGGCAGCGCACACGATGAAGCTGACGCAACTTCATGATTGATGGATAATAATGTAACGGATACGATGGATACGTGTTATGGTATGGACGGATTGGTATGGACGGAAGCGTGGCGTTAGATTCTCTTCTCGCAGGCCCAAGCGCTGGAGTTCTGTTTAATTCTGTGGTTTACCTTTTTGTCTGGATGTTAGAATCCTTGAATTGAGTATTTGAATACGTCTATCTGACCATGTTCTTCGCCTTGATGACTGTTGCATGTCCATCGGTCGACAATTGTATGACAATGAAGTCCAGGCAGTGACTGTGCGTGCACAGCGTAGTTCCTCATCGCATATTTGGCTACATATATCGTCGCATTGTCGCATCGTCAACGTTCTCGACTCAATGAGCTTTGGAGTTCCAACGAGTCCTATATATGAGGGGTTAAACGCAACTGGCCGGACACAGCTCAGACAACACCGATTAACATAACTGGCCTGCTTCTTGATAATAAACTCTCGATAAATTAGTCGTGCTATAGATTGCGCCTATTGTTGAGTCTGTGATCACGAATAGCGGATCCAAGATCGTGGCAGACATAGGGTAGGTTCAGTGAGATTCCATGGACCAAGAGATGTGCCCGAGGAATCATGCGTAACGACTAAGTAGTCTGAATATATATCATGATCAGCTCAAAGTCTCATAGTGACAGGCTCTAGTACTTGGTTTCTAGGAAGAAGATGGCTGCTACGGTTGGGAATCGTGGAGGTTTACACCCAACTCTGTTCGACTCAGTTGAAGCAATTACCTCGCCACAGCCAATACAATGGCTCGGCATAACGAAGCAGAATGAAGCAGGCTGATCATATTAACAGGATGATGAAAATGAAGAGGTGGAAAATAGAGTCACATTGCTCAATTACTGACGATGTAAACAGAGGACGGGCGGCTCTTGCCCTCGCTGCTATCGGTATCCAGCGAGGGCAATCTATATATACGATAACTAGTAACTCTTCTCCAACAGAGTCCAATCCACATGGCTATTCCTCCGTTTTCGGAGACATCCCCGAATAGCTCAGCTGG